>VUQJ01020463.1:6919-17190 GCA_015108635.1 Andinoacara biseriatus | reverse complement strand
AACTTGTCGGAGAGAGCCTGAAATCACACAAATGGTAATTCATAGGAAAAAATCTGGCTTTACCTGACACTTAACACTGCACGTTAACATATAATACTACTGAAACTAAATCAAAAGTTATGCAAAGAGCATGTTTTTCATTGTTAAAATGTCATTCAGACATTTTATGTCTAGTGACATTATCCTGCCTGGTTGAGCATCTAAGAGAGAGACCACCCTCCTCTTTCTAAAAGGCTTGTGACCTATGTGCCAGCTCCTCCGGCACAATCCACAGGCTGGTAATGAACTACTTCTCACCACACTTTTCCCCTACTTCCTTGAAGAAAACCAGCCTAAACCTCTTTCATACTGGAGACATGCATTAAAATGATCTATTCGTTGGAGACTGCTATCAATGATTAATCTCTTCTTGTCACAAGTACCAGAAACCTGAGGCCAAACAAGGATTTCCCAAAAAAATGATTACAGCTAAAAGTCAAATTTACTAATTACCAACTACATTAGCCAATAAAATTAATTTCCCTTTTCCCTGTAGCTGCTGCTTTAGCTACATGATTAATATGCCTATGGCAGGACAGTTTTGGAAAGCTGCCGTTTAAACTTCCTGTGCAGGCCTTAGGGATAAGAGCCTCTCAAAGTCAGGTTGGGAACACCAATCTGAATATGGAAGCAAAGTATCAATCATAGTTTCAGCTTTGATGACTCAATTACATCAATAACCAATATTAAATAACAAATATATATCCCACAGAAAAGCTGTTTAATGATGGCAAAACACCATGGCAAAAATCATACAGTTTATATCAACCATTGTTTGTCTAAAAACATGCATTTTCCATTATTTTTATCACTGCCTGGTAGAATTTGATGCACCAACAAGCTTTTTATCATCCACCTTTAAACCACCAAATTAGAAAAATAACTTGCTACTAACTACCTGGTAAAACTTGTGGGGCTGAGAGATCAGATGACATTGTACAAGCAGAAGAAATATGCAAAGCCAAAGATGACCAAAACCATCACAAAGGTTACATGTGGAAATATAAAAAAAAAATAAAATAATAATAATAAAAATATGAAGATCAGTGCAAACTGTCCAGGTGCAAGTAAAACTAACAATTCACAACCCTCATTGAAAGCACTGGAAAGATCTTCATAGAACAGCAGAATAGTTCCCGGTGAAACCAGAATAATACTTTTACTAGACAAGCTCTTCCTAAGGCTGCTTGATTATAGCAAAACTTAAACATCATATAGTTATTGAACTTTACCTTTAAATGTGATGCAAATAAATTAAAAAGAAATAATTAAAATGTAAATAAGAGGTGCGGTGGTGGAGAACAAAGGTTCATCCAGTACGAGTCTGACTAGCGAGTTTTTGTGACAGTAAAGCCTGTCTTGTAGGAGCAGTCATCACTCCCTGCTTGCATGACTCTACTGCAGATTGTCTGCAGGTACAGATGGAGGCAAAGAGAGGTCCAAGGGGCAGTGGACTCATTAGACTTTGAAACAGACCAGAGGGGGCTGAGAGACCATGAAACCTTAACTTTTACCTCCTCTAGATCAGCGGTGTCCAATGCGTGGCCTAGGAACCAAAATTGGCCCTCCACTAATCCAGCCCAATAGATAGCTCTGCAAAGGTCATTAATATTTTCCATTTTTCAATAAAATTCACTGCAATAACCTATTAAGTGATGAAAACATTATGACACAAGAGTGTATAAACGTAAAGGTTATAGAGTAAAATAACATTTTGCAGTGGCCTTTCCGCCACCTTATCCACTGTGATCTTTAATGCACATGTAATGAGACCTATTGTTAAAAAAAAGCAATTGTAGGATATTTCAGGCTGTTATGGTCATGTGTTCTGTAAATGGAAGGAGGTAGGTTATTCTGCAGTGGGTTCACTAGACCTGTCCACTTTAGATCAAACTGTGAGGTTCATGTGGTCGATGAACTAAAATGCATTTGACATTACTGCTCTACATAGCTCGATATTGACTAAAGGCTTTCTTTCTGTCATCTTGGCTGAAGCTGAACTAAAGAGTGAGTGAGTTTGGGCTTTAAGGGAGATATTGAAGTGTGCTGACATTATAACGCAAGGAAAACCAGAACCAGTTATTGCCCCCCCAATTATTTTATGTTCATAGCTGCTGTTTGACAAACCTGTAATAGATATTAAAATACAATTAAATCGCCCAGCGTCAAAAGTTAGGCACTTTGCTGACTAAGTGCCCTTGCGGTTGGAAATATAATAAAATTATAGCTACAACGTGATCATATAAAATGGAAAAAGTGTGAGCTTTAGCACGCTGAGGATCGTACAGCAAGTAATCAAGGTGTATGTTTTCGACCAGTTGACCAGGGATACTGTCAGGCTAATGTTCGACCTTGTGGAAATCAGGCAAAGTGAGAAGCTTAAGACCTAAGAGTATCTGACACTTCTAGTTAGGGTCAAGTAGCTGCTCAGAGTTTTATGCCTGTGCAAGTGTTGGGTCAAGAATTATTTGACAAATGGGCACCAGAAGCAACGACACTAGGAGAGGATGAAGAGCAGAGAAGAAGCCCATTGCCAAAAGGCTTGTCAGAGCCTGCGATAACATTGCATGGACAGCAGCACACCCAGAGGTGCCTCCATTTCCTGGGCTTGCTCACTTCGCCTGTCTCAACAGGACCCCTCCTGATCTCTACGACGTCTTTGAGTTTCAAAATGGAATCAAAGAAACATTTTATTTCTCCCGCCTCGCCTAAGTGATTTGGCTTCATCAACTGCCCTTTCAGCACATATGCTTAAACAAAAATTTAGTCAGATTACCATCTCCGACTGATCAGTGCTGACCAAAGGCAAAATGATACTTGCCTATTTCTAAAAATTTCCAGTCAAAAAAACCTTTTCAAGGTTAACAGTAAACAGAAGCCAGGGGCATATCCACATGATTGGCCTAGATCTGATCTCTACCCTCGAGTCAGCAGGAAATATTCAGCTTTGAGATCAGTTGCTGTGTGGGGTCTGCACACTGCTGTATTACAGCTGCACAAAAGATTGCCCCTTTGTGTCTCTTATTTTAGCATCACTTTTACACCCTTTTTCAAAAAACAAAAGTTAAGTCACACAGGAACACATTAAATATGGAGCAGCTGTGGCATGATAGGGTCTTGAATAATGAATATAAAGATGAGCCCTGCTGTTAGTGAAGAGCTTTGGTTTCTAATAAGAGCAAAGGGATGAGCAAAGTGACTTTGATCACACCCACACTTAATAAGCAATTAGCCTTGAAGTTATTTGTAAGTGTAAAAAAGCTCAAGCACACACTTAACTTGATAAAATAATTTGTGGTTCTACTACTTTATCATTAGTGGCTTATTAATTCAATTCAATTCAATTTTATTTATACAGCGCCAATTCACAACAAACAGTCGCCTCAAGGCGCTTTGTATTGCAAGGTAAAGGTAAAGACCCAACAATACTGCAGAGAAAAACCCAACAGTCAAACTATTCAGTGTGTTTGTGTGTCATGAGATGTAAGTTGACTTATCTGGTCTACAACTTTGATGCTGAAAACTGTACATCTTGTCTTTTGTGTTCAGATTTTTACTTATTTTTTATTTTATTAGCACCCTCCTTAAGCATTTAAAGCGAGAGGCAGGCAGAAATCACACCAAAGCTACTGGTGCCATTTAATCCTTCAAAATAAAAGACCAATGCTAACCATAGTATAAAGAGTAAAAGTTTTACTCATCAGAAAACTACATAGTACAACCATTACTTCGCTGCATGACAACAGTAGCCAACAGCCAAGTAGCATCATTTTGGAGGTGTTCAACACCTGCAACATCGCCAGCCTGCCATTTTATGTTTGCAGTTTGTTTGTTTTTTCCACTAAACTGCAAACTGTGGTCGACACGGCTGAAAAACTCAGATGAGATGACGCACTGGCTTCACTCTTACTCATTATGTTCAGTCACAGAGACCTTATATAAGGTAGAAGCTAGGAAATTCTTAAAGTGCAAATAAGTTAAAATGAATAACGCCAATGAAATGTAATTTTCATTCTATGTATCTTGGGCCTATTATTCCACCAAGACCAATTAAGTAAATGTATATTCTTGGATGCATTTATCACACTTTATGCAAAGTTAAAAGAGTGCCCTTTAAACCTAATCTGACATCCTACACAAGCATAATTCCCATCTCTTCATCACAGATAAGAATTTAACACTATTAAATCAGTACTCTATATCTGATCGTACAGCTGAAATCAAGGTATGTGTATTGTATCAGAAATGGAAAAAGTTGGTTGGGTGCATCCCTGAACACACAGGGTATCTGTCAGTGCTCAGTACTGACCCAAGACAGAGTTCTATTACTGCTATATTTGAAATCTGTATACCACACTGGGTGGAAACCATGAGCAATGGGTTACACCCAGTGATGCTGTGGCGCTCGATGCTGACTCAGAGCTGCTGAAACACCGAACTTCATAATATCACAGATGAACCACGCTGTTAATGTGGATTTCTCATGTCTTGATGATACCAGCGTGCTTAATGAAGTTGGTGTGGCTGGACTGACATCACCCCATTTCCTCTCCTGACAATATGTTATGTCACTAATTATCCAGGTGTGTTTGTGTGAAGAGAGTGTGTGTGAGAGGGTTCACGCAAAGGCTGAAGAACAGGAACACATCACAGATCCCAGGAAAATAGCTAAAAAATGGGGTTTTAAGTCCAACTAAGAATTCAATATTGGGAACAGATACAAATAAAAAACAGTGATTCTACCTTAGGCATTAAAGCTTTTTTGGTATACACAAAAGTGTGACTGTTTTATTTAAAAAGGTCTCAGAATGTAATGAAAGCTGGTTCTGAATCTTTGATCTTTTTGGTACTTTTATTTATTTGTTCATGTTTTATACATTTGTGTTTAGATTAATTCTAATTCATTTTACACCCTGGAGCCCCCACCCCCACCCCCACTCAAATGATCAAAATCTTTGATTAGCCACATAGCTATACATTTTCGTTTTCACTTGCAGCTGGGCTCAGTTCCCTCCTGCATTAATGACCACAAACTGTTCTTCAGTGGTCAATTAGTGCTTCTGATTTAAGTATTTTTTTAACGTTCCGTTAAACAACTGAAAATGGTTTTAAGTATTGACATGGCTGCAGCCTATTAATACTCCTTACTAATCAAAAGCAAACATTCCATCACTGCTGCACTAAGAAGGATGACCAAATTATTGTAAACTGGATGTATGGCCTGTATAAAATGCATTTAACAGTTGGACTGCTCTTCTGCCTCTCTCTACTTCTCTTCAAGGTCGGATACCTGCCATCTCTCTGTTATCTGCCTCTTTCTGATAGTGTGCTCTTCTTTTTAAACAATACAGCAATGATGGCACCCATTTGCTTTCTGACAACACGTCTTAAGTAATCGTTCTATACTATAAACTATAATCCAACCTTTGCAGGCTGAAAACTTATTTGACAACAGTAAATTAAGACCAGCTGCATACATCTGTATTTTATAAGTAGAGGCAGCAGACATCACTTCAAATGATTACTTGAGGAAAATCAGTTCCCACCCCCTGGAGTTTTCTTGGTCTTCCACCTCATATTTCAGTGTGCAATCAGCCAGGGTTAGTTTGGATAAAAACAGAGATGGAGAGCCACCTTAGAGTCTATGTAGCTTAAACATTACATTAGTTTGGGTTTCTGTGAGATTCAGGTACAGCTGGTTGATTAATTGTATAAAATACTATATTCACTTCCAGCAGTTATGAAAACAAGATCCTTGGGATAAAATGATTATTTTTTTTCACATTCATTTTTGTTACAAAGGTTTTGTTTTATCTTGTGTTACAGACACAGCCCTTTCCTTTAGAACAGTGTGCATTCACTCCTCTCTAAAAAAAAAAAATAAACAAAACAAACTCAGTCATAGTTCACTTCAGCCAAGATAACATAAAGACAGCCTTTGATCACCAAGATCTGTTTAAGAAACTTACAGGCTATAAAATTTATAAGGAGGAACCTATGAAGGAACCTTAATGGCCACTGTGTCTGGATCTCCTAGAGTCTCTTGACCAGTACGCTTTCGGTGGCGTGTAACCAAGGTGTTTGCTGGCCATTGGCTTGCTGGCTACCCATTCTCCCACAAGCCTGCTGCTGCCTAGGGCTTTCATTAACCCTGTCGACGCAGCATGCAGGGACCAGAGGTTGCCGTTGCATGATGGGGTTTATGATCAAAACCCTTACTAATCTGGATCTAACTTTCCATCAGATGATACTGTGTCCTCCACGATGTCCACCACCTTTCCTCCCTGCATTTGTTATTTTCATTTGAAAAAAGCTATATTTAACATTCAAGAAAAATATTAAATTGCCACGTTTATTACGTTTTTGAATAATTGTGATAATACATTGAGTTAACAATTATTGACCAAATTGTAATTATGGTTTTTGCATTACTCACGCAGCCTTAGGTCCATTGACCTCTGGCACATGAGCAAAGTTTTCACAGTGTTGCATATAAAATATTTCTGCACACTAAACAGGTTGTAAATTTCCATTAAAGGAAAATCACCAAGACTGTGATAAATAAAATACATTTTTAACCAGCAGCTTTTTAATAGGGTGTAATTTACTCAACCACGAAATCCACGCTTATTAATAAAATGTCCAAAAGTAATAGGATAATTCATAAATTGCTTAACTATAGGCACACCAGTTATGCTTGTTTGCAGTCATTCCGCCCAAAGGCCTAATGTGAGCCAGGAAAACCCCCTGGGGGAAATTCAGAAAACTGTGCAAATTGGAAAGCAATGGATAAGTTATCGGCAGGTGTGCTTATTGGTAAATAGACTAAAATCAGTGAAGATTTGCTATACAGCAATTTGCTACGTCTTTGCTCTCCTACGTTTCATCTGCTGTAATTATAAGTGACTGATCAAACTCAAAATGTAACTCATGAGATGTGATGTTATTCTATTCTACCTCTTTTGGTTCATTCTCCTACACACTTTAGTTTTAGCCAACTGCAACATGAGCATTCTCCAAGTTCCTGTCATCACACCTGCATGACTACCTGGAAGGGGGTGCTGCTGGCAAACCAGGATGTCCAGAACAGCAGAAATGTTGGCAAAATGGTGAAGAGTGTGACTATAGTCCAACTACCGGCATAAAAGTACTGCTACACTGTTATTATAACACCATTTTTCCACCACTCAGCCAAATGATTTTGAAGATGAGCTGAAGTAGAGTTCTTTTCTAAAGCAACTGTCTAAATCCATGCGTAGATGACCCCCTGTTTGTTAAAGTGCAGGCATCCAGGAGGCGCAGTTAGATAAGACGGGGTCAATATTTGCTGGTTAAAAGGAAACATAACAGCTGATAGAAACTCAGTATTGTGGGACATTTTCGCTGACAATAATGTCCACGCATTCAGGTTACCACACAAGCTATCAGTTTACCGGTTACTCGTGTGTGGCAAAACATAAGAGCACAAGATTAGGCAGGACCGAGAACGACGATTAATAACCTATATGATGATTTTCAACATGTTAGCAAGCCCGCTAACTAATTTAGGTGATATTAATGACGAATATATAAGCGCATGTGCCAATACCAAAGCTATTCTTGAGTTACAATGCATTAACAATCATTAAATGTTTTTATAAAAAATATGACATAACGTTATTTAACATCGAAATATCAGCGGCTAAGTTCTAAGCTTCCCTCCACAGCTAACTACAATGTTAGCCAAGTGATAAAAACCTTCGATCGAAGTGCTCCCTTAATGAAAAACACAGCTAGCGTTAGCTACAACGCTAACTAGCTAACAGCTTTAGCTTCGCGGCGTTAAATAATCCCCGACACATTATTTTAAAAAAATACGCACAATCCGAGTCTTCGCAGTAACATATAAACTGGGTGTATAGTAGAAAAATAACATAATACTTACTGGGTAGCTTCAAATTCCCAAAGCTCGTCGAGCTGCTTCCACTGGCTTGTGAAGCCCCGGTCTTTCCTGTTGAGCTTCCGCCGGCTACCGCCGATCCGGCACCGGCCGCAGCAGATCCGGGAGCTCCGGGAGGCTCAGCGAATGAGCTGGTCCTGGGCCGCCCGCTGCCGCTCATATTTATGTGAACTAAAGCCGGGGCAAGGTTGGACGTTATTAGCAGCCACGCCGGCAGATATTGAAGCTATGTGTATGTATTGTAATATTCTATATAAATAAAAGCTACACTTACAACGTTCAGTGTAGGTTACCCGTCTCCCCCTTTCTTCCTCTGTAGAGCAGTGGTGGTAGGGGGGGACTGGGGAGTTGACGCACAACGACGTAAAGCTCGCAAGGGTTCGTGGGAAAATGAGTTGTATGTGTTGTTCAGGCCAAACTATTTTAATACAAAAATACAAATACATTCATTGCTGCTGTGTTCAAGTTGGGTTTCGGACATATAGTCAACTCAATATTAACAGCCCCAACTTTGCTCGTTGAAACGAAGTCGTATATTCATGTGTAAGGCTGTTTAAAAGATTAATATTTTTTAAAGGTTGACATACACTAAAAAAGTACCTACCACAAATTACAAGATGTAATGACTTGGTTTAATAAATAAACAAAATAAAAATTAAATGTACTCAGAAAAAAAAGTATTTCGGCTGTAAAAAATAACAAAAAACTATAATTCCCAGGAGTCAACCGCAGTTTGATGACTGACAATCAGTCTGACCAATCACAGGATGTGAAACGTTAGCGCTACCGCATTGGGCGGGCTAAAGTGACACAAGAATGGAGGCGATCGGCGGGCAAACGTTTCATTACATGCTTTGTAGCATTAATTCCCGCGGACCCTTATTATATTTTTAATTTCATTATTCCTCGTGGTGAAAAGGGACTAATAAAAACACACAACCCCGTGTGGACGAAGAGTGACGACTACACGAGGGATTGTCCAACGAGAGTAAATGAGAGGTAAGGGGAAAGAAGGGCCCGCCGTCGTAGCCGGAGAGCTTCGGGGAAAAGTGGGTAGCGCCGCCTGACGGACCGCCCGACGAAGCGGGCCGCTGCCATCAAGAAACCGCGGTGCCGAGAAACAGGTCTGCAGTATCGGAGGGAGCGCCGCCAACAGCTCTCCATATGCCATCACAAGCGGCAAACAAAGATATGAATCGTATTTGTGAGGGTATCAGACTGTAATTTGTTAGTTTATATAAAGTAAAAGACCCTATTGTTGCGACAATGGTCGTTAATTTGTTAAACGACTTAAAATTGCCATGTTTGATACCGACTTTTCTCCGTAATATGTGTTATGAGCATTACTCGGTCTTGTTTTCACTGGGGATTGTTTTCTAAACGGACCATTAAATGTAAACACAGTGCTCCCATATTTCAATACCCTTTATGGCTTTCCTCTTTTTACATTTATGTTTCCTTTAGGTGAAGTTTTGGTTTAGGATTCACAACTGCCTGAGTTGCCAAAGACACATTGCTATAATGGCTGAGCAGCAGCAACAGGAGGAAGCAGAGGGTGTGTATGTGGAGCACCAGTATATGTGCAGCGAGTGCCACCAGCTCTTCAACACCCTTGAGGATGTGCTGGTCCACCAACAGATCCACATGGGCCAAGACGGAGAAGGGGAAGGTGAGGTAACCGACGCCATGACCATCCAGGGTGTCCCAGAGATGGGCCAGAGTCAGCAATACCAGTGTCTGGAGTGTGGGAGCCTCCTCATGAACCCAGAGGAGCTACTGCAGCACCAGGAGATGCACATGAGAGAGGTTGGCATGGAGGTAGAGCAACAAGGTGAGAGGTTTATTTATTTTTATTTTTGATCATGGATGAAAAGCTTGAGTTTTACAATATTGGTGTTTCATTACATGACTGCTTCAAGATGTCACAAACTACCTGTGTTTATGACTGTTACCCAGAACTGTGTGAGATCACGGAGGTAGAGGAAGCCGGATCAGAGGCCCAGGTGGCAGGACCTGTGCAGTACCAGTGTCTTGACTGTCTGGCTCTGTTTGACTCACCTGAGACCTGGCTGGAGCACCGGCGGACCCACAGCAGGAGCAGCACACATAGTAACACCGAGACCACAGTAAGGAAGCCAAAGGACACTGTGTTCCACTGATTAGTATGGCAGATATAGGTCCTTTTTTTTTTTTTTTTTTTTTTTTTTTTTTTACAAAATATTTTTTTTTTTTTTTTTTTTTTTTTTTTTTTTTTTTTTATTTTTTTTTTTTTTTTTTTTCAAATTTTTCTTGT
>VUQJ01020460.1:5222-16812 GCA_015108635.1 Andinoacara biseriatus | reverse complement strand
GTGGTGGGGGGGGGGGTGGGTGGTGGGTGGGGGTTGGGGGGGGGGGGGGGGGGGGGGGGGTATTTTCTTGGCACAAATTTGTCTCCTTAGTCCAAACTGCATATTGTTCAATTGAGCACTTGTGATTCAGATTAAAGTCAGATCAAATCACATTTCAGTGCAGAAACTGAGTAACTTCAAAGAGTTCACATAATCACATTTATATTCAGATTCAAAAGACTAGTACACTTTCCACACAGCTTTATATGTCACTCTTAATGATTTTGTTATTTAGAAATTTCATTTTTGAAAATAGTTTACTTCACAATTGTCTTTGTAAAGCTACAAAAAAAGAGTGCAGAAAGCGAATGCTTTGTGAGTCCACTGAATATAGCAATAAGATGAAATGTGTGCTTGTGTGTGTGTGTTTGAGCCAGCAAGCTTACATAAGAACTTCAACCTCATCTCTGACTTGCACAAAAACACACTGCATGTGTCATTATGAGCTGAAGTGGACCAATTTTGGCTCAGCCATTATCTTCTTACACAACCCACTACAATGAGGAGAGTCTTGATGTGTGCTTGTGTGTGTTGGATGGTTTTTGTGGTTTTACAAGGACAATGAATCCCACATATAGCGAATATTTTGTGTTATGAGGACAGGGCGAGCGTCCTCATAACACAGCTCAACAAACTCTCCAGAAGTCGCCATTGTGGGGAGGGAATTTAGAAAAACTGTGCACATTGTGATACTTTTGGCAATTTGGCACAGTCAAAGGTATGGACGGGGCCCCCTGGTGGCCACTCAGTAGGGACCTCAGAAATGGATAAGAAAAAAAAGCAGAAACCTCATGGTATCGTCGAAGGAGCTGAGATATGCTTTTTCCTTTTTCTGATGGCAGCCATGTTGGATTTTCAGCATACCGAACACCAGGTGGCCCCCTCAGCTTGTAGGCAGTGGTTTTTGAAACCCTTACGTCCATGGCTTTGACCGTGCCTGGTGTTTGTCTCAGAGATCTGCTGCTTTAGTGGGTTTCCAGTATCACAACCTTCATGAAGATTAATACGTGTCTGGTTTTGCAGCTCTTGGTTGGCTACCTGTCAGCAGTCTCCATAACTCTGATTTATGTTAAAAATGACTGCGTTAACCTGCGCAGAACCGTCAGTTATTGAGGGTATAAACAGTTAATTTTTTACCAAAGACGAGTTGGCTCATCGTTGATCCTGAGCCCTCAGCTCTCTGCTGACTGCTCGGCTCGGCTCTTTAGATTTAGCATATATTTACTCAAGTGAATGCAGAGTTTACTATTTTAACATCTTTTCAGCTGTATGGAGATATTGGGGAGATAATAATTATATAAATATTAATTATATAAGATTATAATAAACACCACCCAGGATCCCAAGTAGTGACTATTCTGGGGCTGCAGAGAGAAACAGCACCTCCTCCAGCTGTTTCCGTGTCTCCATGGAAGGTGAAAATAGAAGAGGAAGAACTACATGAAAATAAGGTGTTGCATGCCTGGGAAAAAATATCTGTGTTATTCCCTTTGAGCATAATACACTTCAGGCATCGGCAGTAAACACAGACGCAGCCTAACATGAACTCACCTTTGGGACTTTGCATGAGGGAGGAATGAAGACCTGATGCATTCTATTTTAGTAGAATATACAAACTGCATGTTAGTGCTTGTGACTTAGTTGGGCACCGTGCAGTCACAGCAAAAGCTTGGGACTGCTGACCTCTGGACTGCTGGAGGTGCAGCAGTGCTGTCTGAGGGAACCTCCAGGATCTCCTCGCTGGCAGATCGTCTCCTGCCTGAGTGCTTCCACTAAATGTTACTATAACGTCCCTTAAGAACTGAACAAGCACCTAAACATATTACAGCTTTTAATCTTCATTTAGCCTCCTTTTATTTGAATTTGTCCAACCATTGAGCTGTAAACAATCCTCCTATTACTCCAGCAGAGGTATAATCTGTGTGCGTTTAGCTCGGACGCTTTTTAACAGGTATAATACCAGTTAGTACTACTACACAAATATATGATCAACAAGTGTTATCTGGTTTAGCTCAGTGACTGCGTCCTCCATGCTTTATTGTTTCCTCGTCACTAAAGACTATTTAATGAAGTCAGAGCTCTGAGAACAGTTGCTGATGGTGGAGCATGGTGGTAGCAGCCACATGCTCTTCAGTGGGAGGGAGAGCGATCTTTGAGATCTTTGAAGAGTGTGACTGACTGATTAGGGCAACAATTCACCTTTCAACGTGGCAACGATCAGAAGCATGCAGCCAACAGTACTTCAATAGGCCAACTGTCCTTAAAAGAGCCAGGCGGAGGTGGTGGCTCTCATCTAGTGAGATCTAGTGAGCTTGAGAGGATTTGAAAGGAGGAGATTATCTGCTGCAGTCCAAACATGCACAAATGTACTGCAAAAGGTACTGCTGCAATTGTTTTGGTAAATGAGGTTCTTAATCTTTAATGACTGCAGAAACCTCTATAAATTCACTTTGTTACGATTGGTTATTGAATATAAACTGAACAGAAATATCAGTCTCAGCTTTCCATGAATTCAGAAAACGCTGTGTTGACTGTTTCAGTATCTCAGTGGTCTCTGTTCTCAGAGTTCTTACGCTGAAACATTTCTGTCATAATGGAAGGAAAATAATGACTTTGAAAAGGTGCTCGCAAATATATGAACAGTCTTTGTTTCACTAATAGAGACAATATGAACCATAATTGATGTCACTGAGTGAAATAAGTATAGGTGGAGAAACTCCTGCTGCAAACAGACCGAGCGTCAGTGTTCTGGACGATGGAAGGAGGTTCTCATCCAACATGTTACGGTGACCCTCAGTGTGGTGGAGTCGTCCTGCACCCTAAGCAGCAGGGTCCTCCATGTTTGACTGTGAGGGTGGAGTTCTTTGGGTCATAGTCTGGTCATGTTGATGCCAAAGAGCTTGATTTCAGTTTCCTCTGACCACAGCACTTTCTCCCAAAGCTTCTCTGAAGCATTTCAGGGATCCTCACATCCAGGCCTTGAGGTTCGGTGTCCTGCAGGTTTTAGATGAGTCTCTGCTTCAACACATCTGAGTCAAATACAGAAGTCTCTGGAGAACTTGACTGCACACTGAGGAGGTAATTCAGCCATTAGATTCAGGTGTGTTGGATCAGGGACACATCTGAAACCTGCAGGACGCCGGCCCTCGAGGCCTGATAGATGCTCACCAGCAAACTGAAGCCGGGCCTGTACGTGTACCTTCTTTAGCAGCAGGACCTTGAAGATGCTGCAAGATTTCAGTTCATTACAGCACAGTGTGTTACTAATGGTGTTCCTGGTGACTGTGGTCCAAGCTGCCTTCAGATCATTAAAAAGCTCCTCCTGTGTAGTTCTGGGCTGGTCCTCCAACTTTCTCATCATCATCCTCACCCTTGCATGGAGCTCCAGACCGAGTTGACTGATGCTCATTTTATATTTCTTCCATTTCTCAGTGATCACACCAGCAGCTGCCACCTTCTCACTGAGCTTCCTGCTGATGGTCTTGTACCAGTCCAGGTCTACAATCCCTGATGTCCTTTGGCAGCTCTGTGGTCTTTGCTGTGGAGGTGGAGAGGCTGGAGTGGAAGTGATTCTATGGACAGGTGTGCTTTATGCACACATAACGAGCTGAGATCAGGAGTATCTGTAATCAATTAATTGATTGTTTCACTCAGTGACAGAACTTTATTGATCCTCTGCAGAAAGCTGCTTCATCCCAGCAGCAGCAGCTAACACTGACACTGTAAGAACACAATAGATCGATCCAAATCAATTTTTATATAATCTGTTTTTTTTGGTTGATATTGTCTCTCTATTAAACTGAAACAACCATAAAAAGTGGAGATTGTTCATTTTTTAGAGCAAACATAAATTCTGCAGGAGATGAAATTATTCCCCTCACTGTATGTGCATTATGCTCTAATGAGTATGAAAATAATGGGAATTATGGAGATGTTTTCACACTCAGTAGCTATATTGTATCAGTTTTAATAGCACAAGTTTTACAGTTATGGAAAGATTAATATCAGACGTGCCGAGCAAGAAGGCTCGTGTGTTAAATTGGATTTGAAGAGTAAATGATGAGGAGCACAGCAGGGCAGGTTTAAAGCAGGACAGAAAGACTGCAGCTGTGAGGTCAGAGGTCAGGGTGACCTTTGTTTAACCAAAGAAAGACGAAACACTTCCTCTACTACATAACATAAATATAATCTTTATTTCTGTGTACACATGTTTAGAAGGCTAGAATAAAACTGCCTCGTATGAGAAACATTTTAATTTTAGGTCACTGATAAAATAAAGACCAACCAGAGAGCGGTTAACACAGACTAAAGTATCCATCAGCTAATACAATATGGAGCTAAACTGCTACTGTACCATACATTAGTCATACATATATACATACATGCATGCATACACCATCCTCTGCAGCACTCCCAACCACCGGCGTGATTTTTTTGGGGCTCATATGTAGGAGTGGATGTGAGTTATCAGCTGCTCTGTGATGGCTCAACAGTCCCTTTGGCCCGGCGACAGAAACAGGGCAGGCTCCAGCCCCCCCGTGACCCCTGACCCTGGCCGTATGAGCATTTAAGGAGCCTCACAGGAGACTGTGACGACAGGGAAAGCACAGGTAAATTAATAACGCCACCAACAGGACGTCTTTAGTCTCTGCTTTCCTGGTGTGACAAATCGAAAGGTCAGGCTTTCTGACGAGCCTACGTGGAGAAAAGGGGGCCAGTAGAAGCAGCAGTGAAGACGGGGCCGGTGTAGAGTCCTGGTCCATCCACAGGGACCTGAGAATAAAGTAAAAAATAAAAGCATTTCACCATTTATGACTCCAGGATTAGAACTTATAAATGAAACTGTATAGAGAACCTTCAGGACCATCAGATTTGGATGTTCAATACAAAAAATAAAGTGACATTTATGGCAACACCAAACAAACTGATTCCATCCTCTCTGCAGGAGCCGGCATTCTCATCCCAACGAGACGACGCTCCTGCCAGGAGAATCCCAGCGCCGGGCCGAGAGGCTCTGGTTAATGTAACCATCTGACCCAAATCTGATTGTTTTTTAAAAAGGAGCCAAAATACCTGCAGCAGAACCAGAGATGTTTTTTTTTGCTGTGTCAGAACCTGCAGCAGCAAAAACCGTCTGACGCTTTGAGCTGAGGAATCAGGTCCACAATGAACTGAAGCAGCTGCACACTCTTTAATGCAGCACAGTAACTGAACACACTTTGGTAAATGCTGAAGGGTTAAAGCTCTCAGTTAATGAGCAGAACTCCAGCACTGAGCAAACATTAATGAGCAGCTAAATTGTTATTAGAATTTATCTTTATCAAAGTGATGACTATTACATCACAGCTCAGCTTTATTAAAGGCTCTTTTCTCGATAATTAAACCTGAAATATTTGGACACTATTTGGACTCTTTGGCTAAATTTCCTCTACAGTCGGAGTGGATCAGGATCTACCTGGAACAGCATCACCCACTGAAGAAGCTTTTAATCTGCTTCATACACAGCGCTCACCTTCAGGGAATAATGTGGAACTGGATAAATCAACACATACACAAGTCAAACTCCCTTGGAAGTCTTTGTAGGGAACGCCAGCCGACACAACAGATTCCTTTTCTCCTCCAGCCTCTGATGCAGCTGCTTGTGGCTCTTTACTGAGAGTCGGGCTGACAAGTTACCGAGGTCTTCATCCATAAAAGGTCTCACAGCAGGTCCTGAATAATCTGATGCTCCACATCATTGGCTTTGGTCAGGCTGCTTTTTCCCATCATTCCAGCTTCATCCACACAGTGCAGTTTGTTGTTTTTAATCAAAACCTATTCTGACCTTTATGTTCTTATGGATGATCTGGACCTCATTGTGAATGTGATAAACTGCAATGATGGTATGAAGACCATCTGAAGGTGAGCTGGATGTTTGGAAGGACTGTGGGATAATCCACTGCTGCTCACCAACAGGTGGTAACTGAATATAAAATCATTTGCAGCTCTCTCTGATGATTTATTTTGTTTGTGCTCGTTCCCCTCACACCGAGTCAGCGACAGCTCCAAATCCAGAATGATACCTCCAAACATTTAAGTGATGGAGAAAGAACAAAGGAAAAGCCCACAGCTGTGAGCTCTTCACTCACAGTTTTCAAACTCACGTTTATTAGCTATAAAACTGCAGCAAAAACTGCAAAAATGAAGCCTCTGAGTTTTAATGCTTACTCATGGAGCACGTGGGAGTGTCCAAACACAACTCATCTTATGTAATAGGCATGTTATGTGTGTGTGTGTGTGTGTGTGTGTGTGTGTGTCACTGTTCGTCTTCTCTGTCGTGCTGGACTTTAAGATTAGAGCACAGTTTGATGGGACTCCAGCGCCCTCTGTTGGAGCTGCCTGGGAGCTGGAAACCCTTTTATTGATTAAGATATTTTTAAACTAACGTATAAAAAGCAATTGTCATCTTTTGTCTATTTGCAGGAAATGTTCTTTAAATTAATCAGAATGAATTAAATTTCTAAGGCTTGTAATTTTTAGCAAATATCTTAAAGGTATTTTAACACCTTTCTAAAGTTAAGGGAGGTGTGAGTCTGCATACATTTTCAGAGCCCTTGTTCATACTGTCCAGAAAGGGCATCCCTTTAACTTCTACAGTCGTGATTTGCAAATTTCATAAATCCATAATTTACTCACGATAGAAATATGAAATGCTTAAACTGAGAAAATGTTTCATTTTACTGCACGTTTGATGTAAAGCACTTTGAACTGCCTTGCTGCTGAAATGTGCTATACAAATACATTTAAATACTTTTTTTTACTTAAAGAAAAATATGAGCTCATTTTTACTTTGATGGCAATAACACTGGCCAAAAAAGGCAGTAATATTTAGAGGTACCAGGACGAAACAGTGGAGATCATTTTTCAGCCAATCAGGTTCATTGGCAGCAGGTCCGCAATATGATTGGGTGTAAGAAGAACAACTTAAAGAGGCGGAGCTTCACAGTGCTTCACCAGTCTGCAACAAACTGCATCAACAGATTGTGAACAAGTTCGGAATAATGTTCCTCAGCAGCTGGTTCTTCACTTCCAGATGTTTATGGAGTGAAAAAGAGGGAATGCTGCACAGCGGGAAACTGTCCCAGCTTCCTGAGCCATGCTGCCAATGTGAGGGCATCACATTCAAAGATGAGCTCAGATTTTCCTTAAAGGATTCACACACAGCACAGGTGTGTTACCTCTCCCAGAGCCTGCAGGGCCACCGTGGCTGCCATGGCCTTGGCATGCTTCTTATTGGGACTCGCTGTCTGAGGCTGGTAGTCCACACCACTCACTGTGACCTGCAGACAACACAACACATGAGGGAGTGTTCAATAAGAGCTGAACACACTTCCTGGCGTTCAGCACCAGCCTGTGAACCTGTAGAGAACAGCATTTCCTTCAGATATGCTTTCAGCTGCTGTTGGACTGAAGGATTTGGGAGTGACATGAAGAACATAAGCTCCCTTTATCATGTTTGATCAGATTCAAATAAAGATAAACAGAGCTGATAAAACAGGTGCTCTGATTCTGCATCCCTCTGAAGATACATTAGGATGACTGAAGTAACACACACACACACAGTCTCATCTGCACCTTCCAGCTCCTGTCAGGATGTGCTGTCATGCTTAAGGTGATTTAGCCACTACCATCAGCTCAGTGTCCAATATGATGAATGATGTTAGCTGACTTTGCATTTCTGGATTAAAGTCCAACATGAATTCTATATTTATATGCGTGTGTGTGTTTGAAGAGGCTCATTATTAGCGTTAAGGCAGTGCAGGAGCTGCCAGCATGGCTGCAGTCTCTTGCAGGGCCACTGTGTGGACTTTAATGGCACACACTGCAGCGCACAAACACACTGACCCACCTTGAAAAGGAAGTTCTTGCGGTGGTCCGGACCACTGTGATGAACCATGACGAAGTCTGGCTGCATTATCTTCCTCTTGTTGCACAACTCAATTAGAGCAGACACTGGGTGTTTGCCTGCACACATGAAGGATATCATTGGCTCAGAGGCAGGCTGTAACCAATCATCTCTTTTTATCTTTGTTCACCTTTGACCCCAGCTCTTGGCGCACTTCAAGACACGCTCATAAAACAAAAGATGCTGCGCTGTGTTTGCTTGTGTTCGCTGTGTTATTTTTGACCTTGGCTCTATCTTTTTGCTACTGAGAGCATGACTGGAGATTGGACATTAGTCACTTCTGCTTGTGAAGCCTCAAACTGAGCAGGTCCTGATTCTCTGGGTCACGTTTGCTCTAAAAGGTCACACTGTTGGATGATGTTTAGCTCATGGAGCTGGTCTGGTTCTGAGCTCAGTGCCCAGTGATGTTTATGATCCTCGCTGGAGCACTTTGTGCTTTACTGCAGAATGAGGAACGACTACTAAGGCGCTTCAATCTTTGTGTATTGCTTTTGTTAGACCACCCCCTTGTGGGCACTGTGAGTATTGCAGTTGATCTCTTTGATATGATCTGTATTTTTACCTGCTGGTGTAAAGTTACCCGAGCATGACATCATCCTTTTTCCAAGCATATCTGTACTCATGTTATTAAACGTTGTTAAATCAGACACGAGCACCAGCAGCACTTCATTCCTGCTGGATAAAGACTAAGGGCCACATTAACAAACTGGACTTTGGGACTTTTAGAGGTGGATGGTTTAAAAGAGTCCTGTAGCTCTTCACTGCTGGCACAGCAACAATAACTTTAAGCTTTTATCCCACAGCTGAAACAGATTTGGTCCATCATGCGCTCCACCTGAGCGCTCAGATTTATCTGCCATCATAATCATATCAGTCCTCCTTCAGCTGCTTCTCATCAGTCATGAGTAAACGTTAGAAACGTGTAAAACATCAGTGCACTGAACGTGATCAGCTTTGATTATTTTTGACTCAATTTGTGCTGCTATGACTACAGTTTTTCTTTATAAATGATGACTGCCCCTCCCTGAGCCTGGTTTCTTCCTGTTAAAAGGGAGTTTTTCCTTCCCACTGTCACCAAGTGCTGCTCATAGGGGGTCGTTTTGACTGTTGTTCGATCTTTACCTACAATATAAAAGCGCCTTGAGGCGACTGTTTGAATTAAATTAAAAGAACCACAGATTCAGTCCACTGAGTTTCATGTGCACCAATGTTGGCGCCATTATTATTATTATTATTATTATATTATTAGAGTTCATGTGCATCCTCACAGTTTGGGGTCTAAACTGTAATAAAATACACACTGAGCAAAGTGCAAGGCTAAAGGTCAACAGTGTGATAATTCTTGCAGAAAAAATGAAAGTGTATTTTACCCATTAGATCCTTGGTTACTACCAGTCCTCCTGTTTGCTTCTGTAACTTCTCTCCTTCAGCAACGAGACCTAAAACATTAAAATGTTCATCGGCATTGGTTCCATCAATATAACATGTTCCTAAAAATGCATCGGTGTGAGAAGAGCTCTATAAACCAGTGCTGTGGTTTCTAGTCTGGCTGTTCTTACTAAAGCTCATCAATGGTATGTATCCATACCCTCACCTCAAACCTGACTCTTCTTCTTCTCACAAAGCTTATGTAAGGATACGCTGCCAACATTCAGTATGTGCATCACAAGGTTCTCGGGTTCTCACACCTTTGCGGTCAACCTTGAAGTCAATAACGATGGGTTCCACGGTACCCTCGCGGTTCCGTCCCAGGCCCTCGCCCGTCTTCCAGCCCATCTTTCTCATGAGGAACTCCCCGACACCCCCGGACACCGGTGCTGCCCTCAGAAACTGGTCCTGACCAAACACACACAGTGAGTACAGGCAAAAACAACCACACAAACACAAAGACGGCCCAGAAAATACCACAACATGTTCGTGGCACACACTCTTTGTCATACTGCCCGATACACATTTCATTTCAGCAACAATTTAATCGGAAGTATTTGAAGGTTCTGTTTACCTTCTAAAATTGAAGAATTTAGTCATCGTGGTCAGCATGGGAGGACTGTACGCTTCAGAGGATGCTGATGCAGTTGCAGACTTATTATTGTTATTGACAACACGTTTAAACTCATATCACTATGTGATGTGCTGATAATCTGATAACTCTGTTGGAAATGTGTGGAATATGTTCCAAAAAAATTAAAGGAACCCTTTTTAATGAGAGTTCAGCATCAATTAAACCTCTGTGACCTCTGTGGTGTGTAACATCATGAAACTACAGTATCTCTGTGTCCCCAAAATAAATTAATGTTGTAGAGTTGCTGTTTTGGCTCAGTGGAGGAATGTGCACATTGCAAACTGTAGGAACTGAACCACCAGGAAGCAGGTGGTGCAGCACATCACTGGGAAATTATCTTTAGGAGGTTAAACTTAAATCATGGATGATTTTTGCCTTGTATAGCTGCAGTGCGTATTTATGTATGCTGTGTTTGTGTTACTAACCTTCTTGAGCCACGCCTGTGGTCCACTGGTAGACAGCTCCTCTGAGCTGAGGACCTGAGCTCCAGTTGAGCCAGTGAAAAGACCAGGCACAGTGTTGGACTGGGCCCAGGCATCCACCTACAGGACCATCACATCAGACAGTTTAAGCATGTATCAGATATCTGGCTGATAAAATTATCAATATTCCAAGATCCAAAAGTTATCCCATTAGTGGCTTCCTTCATCAGCTTATTCCCAGGAGGTCACCACAATGGATGGTGATGAATATTTGGCAGGTTTTTATACCAGCTGCCCTTCCATAAAATCCTGGTCTTACAATGTATGTTTTCAGTTACATGCATTACGTAATATTTTCTATCAGTCTATAAACTGCTAAAACAAATTAAAGGAACACTTTAATCAGAGTACAGCATCGAGTAAATTAGCACATGTGACAGACGTGAAAGGTTCTGCAGAAGCCGTGGAGAACGTTCTGCTGCCTGTAACATCGTTCAGCATGACCGGTTTGGTGGGTCAGTGATGGTCTGGGAGGCAGATCCATGGAGGGACACACAGACCTCTACAGGAAGCAGCACCCTGACTGCCATCAGGTATCAGAACCCACAGTCAGACCCTACACTGGTGCAGTGGGTCCTGGTTCCTCATGTGGTCAAAGTATGAAGGCAGTTCCTGGAGGATGAAGGAACTGATAGCACTGACTGACCCCCAGGCTGACCTGAATCCAATAGAACACCTCTTGGACATCATGTTTAAGTCCAGGTTGCACCTCAGACTGGCTTCTATCTCCTCTTCTGGTCAGTTTATAATCCCAGCAGGGGCGCAGGTGTTGACTGCTCGGATCTTGTTCTTCCCATTCAGTGGACTCCTCAGGACTTCCCTTACGAGTGGGTGCAGCTTTCCTAGTGGCATCTTCATGGTGAAAATGTTTTTGCATCTTTTGTCCTTTTTTCTGTTTTACAAAATGCTCATATGTCCATAATTTGAAGAAAGAGAAAAGTACGCACATCCAATTAAAGAGGGTGCAGATCAAAAAAAATCAACAGCATAACAAAAGGACGGACTGCACACCCCTCAGAGCTCCTGGAAAAATGTTTCATCCACTCTGAAAAAAGGGACGTT
>VUQJ01020441.1:7032-18116 GCA_015108635.1 Andinoacara biseriatus | reverse complement strand
AAGGTTAATGCCTTCAACTGTCTCTGAGATTTTCATATAGACTAAATGTCTATATGTTTGATTTTGCTTGCATTTTGCTTGCATTTTTCCTGCACGGTAGCCAAAACCATGCAATCTAAAATAAAGGAGTCTTTCATCTTAAACTTCAAGAAGAATATCAATTTCTGTGCAATTGAAGTTTAAGTAATTGTTTGCATCTCCTTCAGGAGAGTTGAGCGTTTTCTGAGGAAAATGGACCGCTGCTGGGATTCATATATCCCAAGCAGTCAATACAGAGAGCCTGTGAATGGTTTTGTTATTGGCGAACTTACTAAATGCACAGCAGGATTATTTCTGAGTGTGAGCTTTAAAAGACTTTATTATTAAATTGCCAGTGGGAGCAAAACAAACATACTGCAGGAGACAGGGACCCTATTCATTGTAAACTGTATAGTGTAAGACAATAATAGCTTAATAAGATGTGACACGATCTTATGGCCCTTAATTGTCAACTGCTGACAGCAAAAATTAATGTAGCAGAGTAAGCGAGCAAAAGAAATCAAAGCATTACAGTTTGCACAAGGCTAAAAAACTTGTAAAATAAACAGCCTGCTCAAAAATAAAAACAGCTTCAGTCAGCATATGGATATACACAAAGTGGATAACAAGGTGGAAAGTCTGAGTGACTTGTCCAAACCCTAGTCTCATGTCTTATGCACTTTCATGTTGCATTATATTTAATTATAGATCATACCGGGGCAGCCCTTAACAGGGTCTGCTTGACTCACAGGTACAAACAGCTGAATAATTCATTAGCTGGCATGTAGGATAGGATGTGGTATGAGTGCAGCTAGAGAATAAGCTTACTGTTATTCAACTCTCAGCTCCGTCTTGCTGCGGGACAAAATGGAGATTCAGTAAGGTTAAATGGCAGATTTATCGAGCTTGTCACCTGCACCTTACAGGTATCTAAGAGAAAAACACTGATGTTGCAGTTTACAAGAGCCAGGCAGCACCTGACAGGTGTTTTATTTTTAATGCTATTGGCAAGCCACTTGTCTGAAAATTGATTGTAACACAAAACAAACAGTAGAACCATGTCCAAGTTTATATTTTTTACAGTCTATCACAGGTTGAACGTAGTTGTTTAGTCATTTTCAACCAAACCCATTACTGTTATCATGCTTTTATGCTGTGTTCCCAGTATCTTTTTAGACTTTATTATATGATGGCAAATTGGAGATGGTGGTATTAAAAAAAGTATCACAGCTGCAAGTACAGAGAGAGAAATCACTATTTTTTTGTAATTATTTTTCACCACCATGAATTGCCAACTCGTCGTTGTGGAGGGTTCATTTATTAATTTATTTTTTTGTGTCCCAGTGATCCCAGGGGCTGTGATGTCCCGGGTAGGGTCTACCAAGTCAAATTGGACCTGGATGAGGGGCCAGACAAAGAGCGATTGAGACAATCCCTGTAGAAGAACTGTCAAGGGAACAGTTTGCCCTACCCAAAACAGGGTTACTAGGGCCCCAGACTGAGCCCAAGCTGAGCCTCAGGAGAGTACTCAAGGGAGAGCGCCTGGTGGCTGGGCCTTGGCCTGTGGGGCCTGAGCAGGTTCAACTTGAGGAGGAGACATGGGCCTGCTCTCCTGTAGGCCCACCACCCCCAGAAGGTGTCATAGGGGTTGGGTGCAGTGTGTGTCAGGCAGAGGCCAGGGCAGCGGCCCTGGCGGACCAATGCCCACCTATCAATGCTGGCTATTGGGACATGGAACATCAGTTCTCTGGTGGGGAAGGAACCTGAGGTAGTATGTGATTGACAGCTATGGCCTGGGTTCTGGAACCAGTGTCCTGGAGAGGTGCTGGACTCTGTTCCACTCTGGAATTGCTCTTGGTGAGAGGCGGTGGGCCAGGGTGGGTATCCTTGCATCCCCTTGGCTTGCTGCCTGTGTGTCAGAGTTTTCATCAGTTGATGAGAGGATTGCTTCCCTGTGCCTTCAGGTTAAGGACCGGGTACTGACTGTTTGTGCTTATGCACCGAATGACAGTTCAATGTACCCAGCCTTCTTGAAGTCACTGTCTAGGGTGCTCAAGGGTGCTCCATCTGGTCACTCCATCATCACTTACTTAATACTTAATTTTCAAACATAAGGCTGTCCATAAATGTACGTGTGTTTTGTAATCATATCTGATCTGCTGCCGTATGTTCAGGACACTCGGTGCATCTGCACGTGCAGTGAGGGTGGGCTGGGAACGCCTGGCAGAGGCCCCAGTCTGCAAGATCTTTAACTCCCACCTCTGACAGAACTTTGACAGCATTCCAAGGGAGGATGAGGACACTGAGTCCGAATGGATCATGTTCCGCACCTCCATTGTTGAGGCTGTTAGGTGGTTGGTGCCTGTTGTGGTGGCACTACCACCTCCAGTGTCCACAAACCAGATGCTGGATACTGGAGGTGAAAGAAGCCATCAAGCTGAGGAAGGAGTCCTATTGGGCTTGGTTAGCCTGTGGGAATTCAAAGGCAGCTGACAGGCAGGCCAAGCGAAACAAGGCTTGAGCTGTGGATGAAGCAAAATCTCCGTTTGTGGGAGGAGTTCGGTGAGGCCATGGAAAAAGACTTTTGGACCGCCTTGAAGTCATTTTGGCAAACCGTCAGATAACTTAGGAGGGGAAAGCAGTACTCTCACATTGTATAGCGTTGGTTGGGTGCTGCTGACTTCAACTGAGGATATAGTTGGGCAGTGGAAGGAGTACTCTGAGGACCTCCTTAATCCCAATGACATGCCTTCTGCAGAGGAAGAAGTTTGGGTACAGGGGGAATCACTCGCCTATCACTGGGGATGAGGTCACTGAGGTAGTAGGACAACTCCTTGGTGGAAGGGCCCCTGGGGTGGATGAGATTCACCCTGAGTTCCCAAAGGCTCTGGATGTTGTAGGGTCATCTTGGTTGACATGCCTCTGCAACATTGCCTGTAGACCTGGGGTGGTGCCACTGGCAGACATGGGTGGTAATTCCCATCTTCAAGAAGGAACGCTGGACCAGCTCTTTATCCTCTCAAGGATATTTAAGCATGTGTGGGAGTTTGACCATCCAGTTTACATGTATTTTGTGGACCTGAAGAAGGCATTGGACTGCATCCCTTGAGATATCCTGTGCGGGGTGCTGTGGGAGTATGGGGTGTCTGGCCTGTTATGAGCCATTCAGTCCCTTTTGCATTGTTTTATTTTAGTTTATTTTACCTATACAGAGTATATATAAAGTAATATATATAAAGTGCATTTGTTTCTCCTTCTGCTCAGCTGGCATAGTAAAATGTAGCAAACAGTACAGAAATGGAATTGTCTTTTAATTTTACAGTACAGGTAAACTTAGGGAAAATAGGCTACAGACACATATCAGAATAGAAAGGATACTTGTAGCAACATTTTAATGCTTCCAGCTGCTGCACCTTACTGTGTAGAAAAGAGGCTTTGGATGCACAGCGGGAGAAAGGAGTGGTGGGAATGTGCTGTGCTCCTTAGTGGTTCCCTCTAAAACTTTACAATGAAAAGGAAAACTTTGGATATTTGTGCCATTGTCTTTCCCAACAAAAGTGCTCACTTTTGCCATTCAGACATGGTAACCCAAAAAGCATCACTTTGCCTATAAATCCAGGTCAGTTGAGATTTTATACCAAATATGATAATTTTTAGATAGCCAGTGGTTAATTTGAGTGAAGTTGCATCAGATTGTTCAGTGGAGCCAAAATATGTTAGCAGCCTGTATGGTTGGGATTTAGCTGGCTGTGCTGTTTGTAAGTAAAAATCAAGTGCGTGAGAAAATGGAGATGAGTTATGGGGTAGATAGCAAAGGGAGGAGTGACGGAAAGAGAAAGAAGAGAGAGAGGAGTGGATGCAATGAACAGGAAGCATCCGGAATGAATTCCCAGAGATGGCCACGCATGGCTGGGCTGAACTGGCCTGGATCTGGGAGGTGGAGACTGGGTGGGGGGTTGAGAGTCCAGCTGGACAGAAAGCGAGAGACAGAAAGTAGACAGAGAGAAAGAGAGAGAGGCCCTGGGCGCTGACAGGTGTAGCCCTGCACTCCAGCTGAGGCCTCACAGCTGACCTGGATCTCTGGATCTTTCTCTGTCTATGTCTCTCTCTCTTGCTCTCTCTCTTCCTCCCCCTGTCAAAACACATGCTAGTCTTCTGAGGGTTACACACATGACAAGGCACTTTATGTTTCACCATGTTCACTATTCTTCATTTAATATGGCAAGTCTTCCAGCCAGGCTGCATAACATCACTTTATTAAATACTAGGAGCATCTATGTTCATGGTGTAATCATGCGTATTATAGTAGATATTTACTTCTGACTACGAAAGGCATGCAAAGAACAGTGATTCTTAACAGTACAGATTAGTCGCTTACAGATGACACACAGTACACATTAACAATCATGTACAGCAATAAATGGTTAGATAAATATGTCAAACTCATCAGGGCAACTGTAGGGAAAGCAGGGTGACTTATTTAAAAAAATGGTGAACAGCAGAAATATATGGGATGACAAGAAGTGTCTTTGGTTGGATTTACACCAGAGACATTATAGTTAAATGACTTGGACTTCCAGTCCAACTGAACATCAAAGAATTGCTAACAGCTATCAGCGTGCAGACATTTAAGTCATCATCAACCACATTTTGCTAATGATGAAATGATAAAAACAGAACAGCGGTAAACACATTTGATAAATAACAACAAGAATGCTCAGCATTTTTTCTCTTTGGCTTTGCAAAGTGTGCGCTCAAATAGTTGTATATAAAACTGTTTTTGAAGTAAAATAATCTCAAAAGTACCTATTAAACCTGACTGATAAAACAAAATGTAGAGTGCAAAATTTAAAAAAAATGCTGAGCCCTCGAGCAGTAGTTTTGATTGATTGCAGCTAATTATTCCTTCTCCAAATCAATGAGGCAATAATTATATATTCAACATATAATTTAGCTGGGTCTCATCTTGTGTAATATTATATTAACATATTTCAGTAGGTTTAATTTTTGATATATTTTAAGTTATTCCATCATTTCTTCTTTTTGAAACAATTAGTGTTTCTATCATGATCCAGACCTTTTTGTCATGCACTGTTATTTGAAACATCAACACGATTAAAAGTAGCCCAGAATTAATTGAATTTGCCCGACTGCCTCGTTACGTGAGGCGACTCCTAACATGATGAGTAAATGAGCATTCCAATATGACAAGTTAAAATGATAAGGTCAGTGCGGCTGAACAAAGAGGAACCATTTCTGTCATTTTGCAAAAGACTAGATTACACTCATGTTAAATAAACAACGAATTAGAACAAGGGCAGACTGATTTGCAGTTAGCAGCACAGCAATTAATCTCACATTGTAAATGTGGGCACGGGGAAAAAAATACAAAGAATGAAAAAAAATACAATGAGCACCATTGTAAGAGCAGCATTGCTTCATGTCATTGTCATTACAGCGCTGGCTGTAATGAAATGTACTGTATTTACTACGAGCTTTGTCTTCCTGTGCCTACCAGCGGTTTCTTATTTAGTCTTAAAATTTTATGTCCTAAAATGAAGTACAGCAATCTGCAAACTGGATAATTTCATTTGTTTCTTCAGCAGGTTTTTATGAGAATATCAACACTTAAATGAAGCAGTTTGTAAGCATATTGTCACTCATTTTAAGACAGTCATTAAAAACAGGGCTATTTGCTTTGGAACATGACTCAGCTCAACATTAAAATGATTATTTCCATACATTTTTTTAAGCAGAATTG
The DNA here is from genome assembly GCA_015108635.1 of Andinoacara biseriatus. NCBI lineage: Eukaryota > Metazoa > Chordata > Actinopteri > Cichliformes > Cichlidae > Andinoacara > Andinoacara biseriatus. The sequence continues at coordinate 12,337 of VUQJ01020441.1, read as the reverse complement.
CAATTGATTTACATCTTTTTAAGTTGTCTTTGTTTATTTGTACAGATTGTTGAAAAAAAATGCATTCCTTTGGAGGATACATATCTTTACACACTTCTGTGAACAACTGGCATTAAACTGCAAAACTTTTATTGATGGGCATTTTTGTCTTAGCCATGATATTTGACTATTTGGAAAAAAATATGTGTGTGCATCCATGCATGCTCCCAACCTACCCACAAACACACACGCAACCCCGTCAACCCTCGTCAGCATGCACCCATTCATGCAACCATACACACACACACACACACAAACACACACACACACACACGTACACTCATGTGGATATTATCAGCGGTGCTCAGCTGAGGCTCCAGGCCTGTCCGGTTCCCATGGCGTAGCAGTGACCAGGGGAGGAAGAGCTTATCTCTGCCCCAGGCCCCTCCCTCGGTCCCATGCCTTGGCTCTGGGAGCTGGGAGGCAGATGCCATGCAGGACCCCAGTGTGGCACGCTTCTGTGGCCAAAGCATATAGCGTTTAATGCTTAAGGGATAGGCTTTTGAACCAGACAGTCTATCTCATCTGTGTGTTTGTGTGGAAATGTGTGAGCTTGTGCAGGCCACACAGCAGATGGAGGTAAAGGCTTTGAGTATGACCATCTCCCACTGGCCCACCTGGACCCGTTTAGAGCATTTGGTACGCACACACACAAACATCATGCACTTTCACACAGACTGAAATCAGCTACTTCCTGGATAATAAATGGGACCGAATTAAATAAAGGTGCTGTATTATCTCTGAAATATTTGTTTCTCTAAATTTATAAGGACGTGATTACTGGGATGTTCAATTATGTGACGAAGACAAGAGTAATAAAGATGATGACTGCAGAGATAAATGGGTTGACGCTGTACGAGGGAATGATGGCACATTTTCACACTGTTTCTGGAGTTGATTTCACACAACACCCATTCTCTCACGAGCAGCTGAATGAATCAATCACCTCCTCACATTTGTAGCGTGCTCTCATTGTCACGCTGCACCATCATCACCAATTATGATAAACTATTTCCTCACTAAACTGGAGAGCATTTACAGGTCTACAAAGACGAGAACAGGTGTGTTGGAATGCACAGCTGAAAAACTCCAAATGAGTTTTAAAGAGATGAGGTTAACAGCTTTGAAAAGCTCCTTTCGTCTCACTGAATTATGCTAAGTGTTCACAAAACATTGGTCTAAATATAGGGCTAGAACATGCCGCAGATTAGCTTGCACAGTGATGGGTCTATAAGACGGCAGTACAGAGCTGTCTTCCCTCTTTGACTGGCACAGCTTTGAACCCCACAGCGAAAATTCATTCCACAGTGGGTATATATCTGCAAATGTGTGTCTCTATATTAGCCTTGAACCAAGGGGTCCCCCCCCCTCGTCTTTGGAGGAAATCTTACATTGGGCTGAAACTGTTGTCATGTATGGCATACAGTGGACTAAGGTAGAATAAAAATGACGCTTCCGTAGGTTATTTTAGACTGTGAGCCCCCTCCTTCGGGCTGTTTGAAGGTATTAAAGAAAAATTCTGTTTGGCTCTCCGGGCTAACTATATCACACAAGCTCAAAACTGCTGAAAACATTCAATGGTTTGACACGCGCAAGTCCTGTTTCAGCAAAGACACCCATGCTTTAATATTGGGAGTCTTGCCTTTGATGTGTGATCACACATGCGCATGCCCACCACTCACGCACTCACACAGGCACAATACATTTGCTGAGATAAAGTGACTGCAGTGTATGACCCATTTTGCAGAGGCAGGGTTTTGCTTTTATAACGATGGAGTGTGTGTGAACACTTGAGTGTATGAATGCATAACCACTATCTTACAGCAGGATGACACTGCACAACAGGCTTTTAAATCTTGAAAAGGAAGTGCTAGGCTGGTTTCTTGTGAAAATGCTCCTGTCACATGTCCGGTCATAATGCCGTTAGCCATACTTACTCCCCCCCAGGGTTTCAGGCAAGCAGCAGCTTCTGAAAGTACTCACAAGTGGCAAGAAAAGAGGAAGCATTATATTCAGGCAAAAAAATAAATTAAAAAATAAAAAAAATCTCGGGCATGGGGTGCGTTGTGCAATATACTTCATGTTCCCTAAGTGTGGCAACAAGCCTTGAAATCCCTAAGCATGCTCCTCAAGCAGTTAATAATCATTGTTTCATGGTGCTGGAGGAGCAAGGCGGAGATAATGCTTTGTATAGAGATAGCGCATTGCCTTATTTCTGCCGCCTCCTGTTAACACAAGAGACAAATGGAATAGGCGCATCGCCTTGGAGCCATCCAAATGAGGGTGTCTGCTGTGGAGTGAAGTGAAGTGAAGGAGAAGGTGGAAGAGGAAGAAAAGGGGGAGGTTGGGTGGGGGGGCACAAGTGCCACAAAAATCAGGGAGCGGCTGCTCGACCCTCGCGGCGCATCACGGTAGCAGTCAAGTGAATGTGAAAACAAGGGAAAGCTTTGCGGAATATCGATTTAATGCTGCAGCCTGAGCAAGGGAAGATGCGTGCTCCAGATTACACGCGCTCTATTTCCCACCCATACAGAATCTTGAGTTCCTCTGTCTCCACACTCCACAGATCCAGAGAGAGGCAGAGAGGATGCTCTTTTATGTCTTGTTGCCCTCTGCAAGGTCCAGCTGTGTAGAAAACAATGTAGAAATGAAGAACAGGATAGAACAACATGAATATGTAAAACATATCCTGCTGCCTTTGTGTCCATAAAAAAGTATTAGGGAACCTTTGTGCTGTTACAGCATCTGTTGTAGCATTTTCTTTCAATTAGCTGCAGGTTTCTTAAATAATAGTTTACTTTTAGGAAAGTGAGAGAGAAGATGGGGAATAATTTGGGTTCTCTGTGGTAGTAAAACATCAGTGGGGCCCCTTAAACTCCATTTGATCCTCATTTTTTCACTTTCTATTTGCATTAAAGAAATTGTGGCATTTGAGCCTGAGTAGTATTGACTTTGCTAAGCAGGCGTTAATATAATTCCACATGAATCTGTGGCACTTCATTATGCAGCAAATTATCCAGAAATCTATGCAACAAATTAAACTACAGGGCTACAGATTTTATTCTACATTGCATTCCTGTTATTGGATGTGGTGGTTTTTGTATCACATCAGATGAAAGTATGAGAAAGAATAAGTGAAATATCAGCAAACATTCGGCTTGTGTTCCAGAGAAAATAGCTCCCTCTTGGTGCCTTTGGCAGTTATGTTTCCAAATTGATACTCTTTCTTACCTCTCATCACGATGAAGACAACTTCGTGTGACATTTTTCCCTCGTTTAACGTGCTAGTTGACAGCCACTAAAAATAAAAGATGACATGTAGACTCGCCACACATTTTCATGCATCCCACTTTTATGTAACGAGGAAACAGAATGTGTGCATTTCCCCTCCCTTCTATGACAAAAGACAGCAAATCTTAAGAACAATTTGTTACTTATGCCCCCCGCCACCCCTCCTGCTGAAAATTATGAACACTGAGCCGCACTCACATTCTTGCGCACGGCCAAGTGAGGAGGCGCCTCCGCTCCCGTCCTGGGCCAATGGCGCACGGAGTAGCCTTATCATGCTTATCCCCGGCTGGCCAATAGCGCAGCGCACACCGGCTCACATGACGCCTTTCTGTGCGCTCCCTGTCCTCTCAGCGCTCAATCCCGGCGAGTGCAGGCGTCACTGAAGAGCTGACACCGGCGGACTCGGACGTTCGCTGTCCTCGGCAGGACTGACCAGGTGTTGTGTTATGCAAACTTTACTGCCTTCCGATGACACTGTCCATCCCGTCGATGAGAATGAGCCTGTCTTTGTTGGAGGAGCACACTTGCCCGTCTCCAAACGCAGAGACGCAGAGGCGAGACAATAACGCCCAGAAGTTATTGAAATGAATTGTAAGTATCGACAGAATTATATTTTCTGGCTTATAACTGCTTTTTAAAAAAATGTTACCCATCCTGAAAGTAGCAGTTCTGTTTATCTTCTGTTTGTAGCCAACTTCGTTTTTAGATTTGCGATTGCATGTGCCACTTTTGCGCCGTATGCTTTGTGTCCATTTGTGTTTCCAAGGAGAATTAAAAAAATTTAAACCACTTTTATAGTCTTAAACGCATTTGACTTCACTTGATGCTCGGATGGTGTTTGACTTGGTTTGTTTTTCCCTCATCTACTTAGCATTCTTTGCGCAGTCTGTGAATTTGCTCATTGTGAACGTGTGGCTGTCTCAACACAGCGCCATAGCATGAAATATAGATAAAAAGCACACGGTAAACCCGCTGACCCCGGCTAGGCAGGCAGACAGGCTGTGCAACCGGTCCACACGGCTCAATGAGGACAATCGGGGGTGAGAGGGGGAGAGCAGGAGAAGAAATAAATGGAGTGCTTGAAGCGCACTGAAACGCTGCTGCACTTCACTTCAGCCCGCTGGGCAGGATAAGGGTGGATCTTCAGTAACGTGTTCGTCTTCACAAATGCTGGATGTGATTATTTAAAAATTAAAAAAACAAAACCTAAGTACCTTTGTTTTTTATTGGTAATACTTGAACATGCCTTTCTACTAAAATTCCAGTGAATTGAATTTCACCTTATGAGGTCATGTCACTCATTGAACCCTTTTATTGATTGGAAATTAGGGGTGCTGGGGTCAGGGAAGAGGGGGGGGGGGCAAAGAGTGCAAAATTTATGTACATGTGAGAATCAAAGCAAAAATTGGTGCCTTCTGATTGTTTTTCGTGCTTTGTGCCGAAGCAAAGGGGAAAAGTAGGGGACTGGGGCCATTTGATGTTTTGAAAGGTTTCAGATGGCTTTAATTAGGACCTATAAAAATCTGTCTGCCTGTTCTCTTAGGTAGCGCTGTGGAGTAGGAGAAGGGAGGGGAACTGGCAAAGGAAGAAAAAAAATGAGGGAAAGAAAAAGCAAACCGACACAGAAAGTCGCTTCAGCAAAGGATCGTCTAATCAAATTTTTATAACCCTCCTCTTTTCTTCTCCTTGCTCCCTCCCTTGCCTCCCACCCTCCCTTCCTTGATGCTGGTGGTATGTAGGCAGCCCTCTTTGTCTGGCTGCTGTGTTATCCCCCCCACCCCCCCATCCTCCACCAACCTCAAACTAACTATTGCCTACAGTTGGTCCGACCCCAGACACCTGAAGGCTAGACATAATGATCAAGAGAAGTTCCAGTCTGTCTGGAGCACAGCCAGTTGTGTTTAGGTTGTCTTCTTTTTCTCCTCCTCCTCTTATTTAAAAAAAAAAAAAAAAAAAAAATATTTTTGTTTTTTTT
>VUQJ01020434.1:4979-15258 GCA_015108635.1 Andinoacara biseriatus | reverse complement strand
ATTGTAAGGATATCAACATGTCCAGAAGCGTCAGCCAGACCTTGCCTTCCTTTAAGTTGTCAAACGGATACATCTTACCGGAGGGTAAATTGACTCCCAATGCCCTCTTTGTTGGCGGGATCGACATTAAGGTAAGACCGGAGAGGTCCTGCCAAAGAAGTGTTTTCCGGTATTTGGCTAAAATGATTGACAGTATTTGTTGTAAATGACTCGTTGATCTTTAATCCGTCAAGCCTATCTCAAGATATGTTTGAGACATGATTGACGCTTGAGACATGCTTGAAATTACATGATATCAAGTTATTTTGTATACAGAAAGAGCATTCTTTTATATATATTTTTATATGCATCTTTTATATGGCCTTTTGTTTAAGCAGTAAAAAAGTTTAATTGTCATAAAAGTCATTTTTAAGAGCAATCCTGGTCAGAGGGCAGCAGATATTGCAACATAACATGGCAGTACAACATAACAGTTCTATACAGATATTTTAACTGGGTGAAAAGTTCTGAATTGATTATATTTAATACAGAATAGGCACAACAATGCAGACTCATAAGTATACTTGAAAAACGGGTCATTTCTTTATTTCATATATATAACCCTGTTGATTACTGCCTGCGTACCGATATAAGCAAAAATGTTATACCTAAAAAAAAAAAAAAAACTCCAGCAATCGGTTCTTGCTAATCACTTTCCGCCCCATATAAATGCGTAATGATTTTTGCCTCCTATGGCATTTTAAAATATTTGAAAATTGTTATACATAAATGCCCACTGCCTTGTGTCATAGCTTGCCTGTAAACTGGTGACTTGTATATTATCAGAATTTGGTTTTCAAAGGTATCCAGTAGAAACTGGATTGAAAAACAACTTGTCTTCCTTCTTGCAGCCTGCACATTTAGCAAAAATCACATGTCTTTATTTAAAATGTAATAATTAGAATGTTTTATTATTCTGTCAATTTAATTTTCAGTATCATCTTTGAGAGTATCTCTGCTTTAAAAACAAAGTGTTTTTCTCCACAGAGGAGCAGCCACAAATTAGCCAAAGGAACAAGAATATTTTATTACATAATTTAGTCAATTTCTTATTTGAGGGTTTCACTTTCTCTAGAATAATAGGCATTTTCTTTACATGGTTATTAAAAGGTTTTTAATTACAGGAAAATGTATGCTGACATTGGTCAAGAGGTATAGTACACCCTGAACAGTTCGTGTGTGTATTAAAAATCAGGTTTCTCTCTTGATTAATTTCAACCTTTAGGTGGATGAAAATGAAATGCGGGACTTTTTTGCACGATACGGTACTGTGAAGGAAGTAAAGATTATCACATACCGTGGAGGAATCTGCAAAGGGTAAGTTTTTGCTGTTTAGGATCACTCAAGTTTAACTGCCAGATTTTTGAAGAGAGTGAAAGGAGCATTGCCTCACAGTCTAATTCAACCTACTGCAGTACATTTTGGAGTGTGAATACAGTAATTGTTTTTTTGCGTGTATATGTGATGTCAGATTACTAACCGTATGTAAGTATTAGTGATGGGACTGTTTATTTTGCTTACAAAGAATGAAAATTCATTATCTTGTAACTAGGGCTGTGACTTCAACCCGTTAATTTCAATTAACTAATTACAAAGATTTTAACGCGTTAAAACTTTTAACGCAATTAATCACATTTTTTTAAAGTTCGGAGCTGGAACCTTTGTGTTCAATTGTTTTAGCATTCCTGTAAATCTGATGCACAAACGACAACAATGCATCTGCAAACAACAACGAGGGGCGATGATGCTGCTTCTCTTGGTCCACTGAGGGACAACTTTAGCTGTAAAAACTGTTCGTATTGGACTTTTGAAAACACTACTGTTGTATAAAAATGTGGGAGGAAACTCACGCAGCATGATGGCTTGGTGGTTAGCACTATAGTTAGTACTGCTGCCTCACAGTTAGAATAACATCTGAAAGGCCTGGGTTCAATTCCACCTTGGCCTGGGCCTCTCTGTGTGGAGTTTGCATGTTCTTCCTGTGTCTGCGTGGGTTTCCTCCCACATTTTCAAAGACATTGGGTTAATGTCCAAAATAAATATAATATAATGATGTTATCATTGTCTAGTGTGCTGTTTACATTTATTTTTTCTTTTTCAAAAAAGTTAAACAATCAGGGGTTCCTGAATTACTTGAAATCTGAATAACTATAATAGCACTTTGCCCAATCTGTTGGTTTAATAACAATTTTAAAAAAAATTTCAAAAAGTAAATAAACATGTTTGTTCTTAAGCATATACGTCTATTCATTCACAATTTTAGTAGCAAAAGGATTTTTTAATTGAAAGTGTTTAATTTGTTCATAATTTGTTTGCGATTAATTGCGATTAATTAATTACAGACCCTGTAAATAACTTGATTTAAAAATTTGAATCAAGTCCCTGCCCAATGTGATGTAGCTATTTATATTCAACACTGTATACTATTATTGAATATATATATGTGTGTGTGTGTGTATATGTGTGTGTGTGTGTGTGTGTGTGTATATGTGTTTGATATTCTAAGTTATTTTGTGTGTTCTTAGCTACGGATTTGTGTACTTCAATGAAGATGTCAACATTCAGTCAATCATTGAGGTAAGAAGTCTGTCATTGGATTGGTTTAGGGTCTGCATATGTCTAATGTCGACGAATAATATATTTTCTGTAACTATTTTTCACCATAGCAACAGATCAGTTTTAAGGGACGGAAACTCAAGCTGGGCCCTGCCATCATGAAAGAAAGGGGCTCTCGTATGTATTCTGTTTTCACACTTTTGTTGAATGTGTGTTGGGTAGTGCAAATAGTAGTTGTTTCCACTGTATGTTTTTCAAAATGTTTATGCTGTTTTCCCCCCCAAATCTGTCCAGGGTCAATGCCATCCCGTCTTGCTGGCCCTACTCCTTGTATGAATCCTACCCAATACTTCTACTGTGCTTGTTGCTCACCCATGGGAGGTGGGGTGCCACAACCCTCACCTGTCCTAAATGGAGGCAACCCATACAATCAGGTATCTTACACATAATCAGAAATCTTAATGCACACCTTAATTCAGGCAGATATAATTAAAAGAAAAAGAATTTAAAGAAAAAATCACATTGGGCCGCATTCACAAATATGTGCATAGAAATGCAAAGAGTAGGCTGAAATAACTTGTCGTACCTGTTGTGTCCATTGAGACATGGAGTGTAGCTCAAGTTAAAGAAAGAAAAGTTTGACATCAAAATAAATGTGGGGAAAAATAAAAGTAACAAACAGCTAGAAAATTAAGAAAACAATTGGGGGATAAGGACTACCTGATTTGTCAACCACAGATGAGAAACTCCCTGAAATCACTGGAGCAGTAACAAAAACTCCATAAGTGGAATGTTTTCCAAGAAACTAGTGTTATGATAATCAGCAAGGATGTTAGCCACTTTTAATGAATGTTGTTTTAATATATGAAGTTCTTAAAATTGTTTATGAACTGTCTGGAACTTTGTTGCTTTTTTATTTGCTTTTTGTAGTAAAATATGCTTTTTTAAGGCAATGATGGTGCCTCTGAAAAATAAAACGGAACATATGCTACTCAAAAAAATTAAACACTTTTGAATCAGAGCATAACATTAATTCAGTTAAACGTCTGGGATGTTGATCTGGTCAGTTAAGTAGTAGAGGGGCTTGTTAATCCATTTCAACTGCATTGGTGATAATGAAATTAACAACGGGTGCACTAGAGGGGCAACAATGAGACAACCCCCAAAACAGGAATGGTTTTACAGGTGGACGCCACTGAAATTGTTTCCATCCTCATCTTTTCTGACTTTTTTCACTAGGTTTGCAGTTGTCTAGGGTCAGTGTCACTACTGGTAGCATGAGGCAATACCTGGACCCCAGAGGTAGTCCAACTCCTTCAGGATGGTACATTGATATGTGCCATTGCCAGAAGGTTTGCTGTGTCGCCCAGTCACAGTCTCAAGAGCATGGAAGATTCTAGGAGAGCTGGACAGGGCCTTGTCCTTAACCCATCAGGAGGACCAGTATCCGCTCCTGATTGGCATTTGCCATAGAATACCATAATTATCATGTCCAGCACTGGCGCCCTGTGTTTTCATACATGAGAGCAGGTTCACCCTGAGCACACGTGACTGATGTGAAAAGGCCTGTAGAAGCAATGGAGAAAGTTATACTGCCTGTAACATTGTTCAGCACGACCAGTTTGGTGATTGGTCAGTGATGGTCTGGAGACACATATCCATGGAGGGATGCACGGAGCCCTACAGGCTAGGCAATGGCCATCAGGTACCATCAGGTATTGGAATGAAATTCTTGGACCCATTGTCAGACCCTACACTGGTGCAGTTGGTCCTGGGTTTCTCCTGGTGCACAATGCCCAGCCTCATGTAGTGGGAGTATGTAGGCAGTTATTGGAGGATGCAGGAATTGATTGGGGTGGATGTAGCTCAGGAGGTAGGGAAGGTTGGCTGTTCGATCTCTGGCTGCTCCAGTCTGCATGCCAACTTATCCTTTGGCAAGATACTGAACCCTAAGTTGCTCTCTGATGCAACCGTCAGAGTATGAATGTGTGTGAATGTTGGATAGAAAGCCCTTAAGCTTAGAAAGAAGTGCTTGTATGAATGTATGTGAATTGGCGAATGAGGCATATTGTGTAAAGTGCTTTGTGTGCTCAATATAGAGTAGAAAAACACTATATAGGGACCAGCCCATTCACCATATCATTGACTGGCCCCCATATTTGTCTGAACTAGATCCAATAGAACACTTCTGGGACAGTGTTTTTGGGCCATCCAACACCACGTCAAGGAGCTCGGTGATGCCTTGGTCCAGATCTGGAAGATGTCCCAGGAGCATTAGGAGCATGGCCTGACATTGTCAGGCATGCACACAAGCACTTGGAAGCCATACAAACTGAGTACCAGTTTTGAGGATTAGCTTGCAACAATTTTTTTTACTTTGATTTTTTTGGGTGTCTTTGAATTCATCTCCAGTAGATTGAGAATTTTCCTTTTCATCAAATGTTGTGGATTCCTTTCCTTGGTAACATATTACCCAGTCCATCCAGCAGACTTTTTCCTCATTGAGGTGTGATGTGTTTTTATTGTGTTGCTTTAATTTTGTTTTGAAGCAGTAGGTTTGCTCCGACAGTTAGCTAGTGTTCCTTGCCAAGAATAAAGTTGCAAAATGAAGAGTGATGTATCAATTTCATAGAAAAAAAAATAAAATGTCAGTTGCTACGGCATGATTGTTATTCGTAGTAATCTCAAATTTTTCAAATTATTTAGTAAACAGCATGTTGTTTTGCTCTTTAAACTTCACTGTGCTTTGGTTTGATGTGTTTTTGATTGCAGCCTTACGCCTACACCAACTTTGGAGGGGTCATGATCCCGCAGATCCCAGTGAACTACACACAGAATGCCAATGCCAGTCCCTATGCCTATCAGGTACATGCACACAAACATACACCCACACACCAATTTGTCAGCAGCTTCCCACACATGGTCTCTCAACTACTGCACATATGCTCCCACATATGAGATGAAGGGTTTAGTTTGGTTTAGGTGCACCTTCCCCTGCTTATCCCACAATCCAACATGCCCTCCCCTTCTGTAGTAGCGAGTCTGGGTTTGTCTGTTGCCCTGTGTTTGACAGCTGACACCTTTCCCCTCACACACAGTATACCCCACCTCCATGGATGGCGGACCAGAGGACACGGCCTGTCAATCAGGTGACTGCATATAATGGAAATAAGAATAGCAGTCATTTTAAAGCAACACTAAACAATTGTCATTTGAGAATCATAACTATTACCGATAAACCTTTTTATTTCTTCCCATACTTAGGAACAAAACACTCACGTTTATCCACAAAATGTGATGTCCATGTATACCACTAGATGGTGTTGTCTGGCCTGTGTTGGGCATCCTGAAGAATGGCTTATGAATCAACAATGCACTCTTGCTTTTGTCTTTTGCACAAAGTAAATTTTGTGTACTTGACAATTCATGACACATGCAGTGCTTTTTTTTGTGAAGTTTGTTATGGTAGCTGTTCATGTCTTTGAAATGTATCTGCATGCCTCAATTTGTTATGTTATACTTTGTTCCCAGAACTTTGTGGACTGTGGAGTCCAGACCATGCTGACTGTACTGTAGTCCATAGCTACTGAGAACCATTCCAGGTAAAACAGCACCAGTGAAAATGGTAGCATTTTCCTAAGAGCCTTCTTGTGAGTATTTTTAATAGGGTCATACAAAGTAATTTTTTTGACTAACACTTCAAAAAACAAAAAAAAGCTTCTCCTTGTTTGTGTAATTACATTTGCTAAAACCATTACCTACTTGTAACTTTAGTGTGCTCTGCCCTTGCTTTTCCTCACATACAGGATTCAGCAAATCAGAATGCAGACAAGATGACACCTTGATGTTCCAGACATCTGCAGCAACCTAACTCTTCAGTCTGTTTTCCAAATGCCCCCGCCTCTCATTCTTTGCCTTAATGTTTGAGAGCTATTTTAACACCAGACTGCATGAGCTCTCCACTTTAATTATACTAATCTGATCCCACGACTACAATTTGTAGAGCTGACCAGCGGTCAGCTGCTTTTAACCTACACCTTACCTACCTAGCCTACTGTTGCACTGGAAGAGCAGAGCACCCTCACCATACCAGCTTACACACGGATCACATTCTGTATTCTTTTTGGTTTTTCTATAACTATCTGAAAGATAAGCTGGAAAGACTTTTAAGGCCACTCTTTGTGCTTATTTATATTTTATTTTAAATCTTTTTGCAATAATTTTAAATGTTTGGTTGGGGGTTTACCATCTGCTTGGGCTCTCTGTATATATGTATATATTTGTGTTATTACAATGCCTTGACCTCAATCTGGTTATTTCAGCATTGGAGTATTTGTCTTCCAACTCCAGTTCAGGTCTAATGATCCTCAGATTAAGAATCCCCATTAACATGTTTACTGTAGTATACGGGCACTTGGTCAATTCATCAATTTCAAGTGCACCCTTTTTTTTTCCTTTTTGTCCAGTTTTGCAGTTTTGTCACAGTGTAACGCCTCATTATTTCTTGTCTTGGTCATTGGTTTAATGTTTATCAAATGGTTCCAGAGATTCACACTTGAGGACAATCACGGCATAAATTTTGTTTACAATAACTCAATGATAAACTGTTATTTGGAAAATGAAGGATTTGATTTAAAGCAAGATGCTGTATTACATCTCTTTAGGAAAAGGTTCACTGTTAGGGTTCAGGTGTTTTACAGGTATGTCTTGAGAAATGTTTTTAGGCATTTTTCCTCCAGTAAGTGCACTTAAAATGTGTTGAGGTTTAATTGTAGGAGTAGTCTTGTGTGATTGAAAATGCACCTTGGTGTGTGGTGTGCATTACAGCTTTTCTTTGACCCAGTTCTGCGTTTTTTTTATACGGAGATCAACCTCAAGATCTGTTGTCTGCAGGCATGATTGTGTTGTTTTGTTCAGAGAGCCTGGGCACTGCACTGTTGGGTCTGTGTTACTGTTTGTGTTTTGCAGGGTTTGTTGATTAAATAAAAGTTGAAATGTGTTATCATTTAAGCCTGTTAATGTTTTTGCATCCCTTTAGACACTTGCTTATTTTGAAACTTCCTGTTTGTCATACTTGGTGATCAGCATGGAGCTACAGACCGGTAACATACCCATCACTGCTCCCACTCCTAGGCCTCATAAGGCTGTCAGTGGCTGCTGGTTTTTAGTCAGGGTTGGATTGCCTGTCTTTCCCTGGCAACAAGCCCATCAACTCCTGGTCACAGCGTTTTGTTTTTGTCACAGTCTGGTGGTGTGACAGGGTTCCCCAGGGGGCTCTATTCAACCCCCCTGGCCAACCAACAGCTCCACCCACCCTCCTCAGTCAGACGTTTCTGAATTATGGATAAGTCTGGATTGCTTCTTATGAAATATGAATTTTAAAAGGGGAAGCCCTTGGAAAAATAAACACCTTCAAGCCTAATGACCTTAATAGTACCCAGATTGTGATGTGACTACTAGAGCAAAAACATCTGGAAACTGCTTATCACCATTCACAACTCCTATTCTATCACTTACCTTGGGGTTAATCATTGAGGCGCACACACAAAAAAGGGGGTGCATATTTTTCCTGAAGTGTTTCAGAAAATCCAACCTAGAGCAGCGAGTGAGGAACAACAGGAAGGAGGAGAGAGGATGAGATAAACCGCCCTCTCCTTCACGCCTCTCCACCACACGCTGCTGCTCCTGCTGCAGGAAGGTAGAGGGACTTTATCACGAGCCTGCAGTGAAGTCAGTTGTTTCTAAATGAAGGATTCATGTTTTCTTCTTATTGGAGCTGTCAGAGCCGAGAGAGAGTGTCTCAATCCAGCAGCCGTGACTGGAGCAGATACAGTAAAGAAATAGGGAGGAGAGGGAAGCGCGCAGACTAACTCAAGTGTAAGGAGCCTTCCAGTACAGTAAGATCGGGACTGGCGTGATCGTAAGTAAAAGTCTTGGATTTTCTTTAATTTCTGCAAAGTAAAGGGAGCGGTTTGTAGATGATTCCTGCTGTTGTGAGTGTGCGCAATTAAAAATGAATTGCACATAACGTTTAGGTAACTTTTCACACTGTTGAACAACTTATCCTCTAGATCTTGCAGCTTTGAAAACAACTTTAAAAATGCATTTACGTCCTAAAGAGGAAGAAATGCTTAAAAAAAAAAGATTTGGGAGCCTTCCACAATAAAACACCGGTGACAGCTCGAGACACGCTTTTGGTTTATGCGTTCAGACAGTCATTTGATTTGTGTGATGTTGTGTGCCATTTATATTCGTGGCGGAACGAAATGAATAAGCCTTCTGCTCGCTGTCACAGGTTGAAGTGAACTCAAGATATAGCGTGACGGAGTAGGGTAAATGTGCCGAGCGGAGATGGAAAAGCAGCCGCGTATGTGTGTGTGTGTGTGAGCGCGTCACAACGTGAAAGATTTGGTGCGTAAGCGCACTGTCATGTATCATTTCCCGTTCACTAAACTACCGCCGTTAACGGGCTCCGCCAGCCAGCCACGTGTTGTGAGTGGTAGAGTGGGGTGTGCGTGTGGTTGAGGTTGAACGGACCAAAGGGGGTGGGGTGGGGGTGGTTTGGGACCAGAAACATGTAATTTCAAGCTAGGCTGCGCTCACAAAATGCACGGGACACCAATTAGTTATATGGGTATGTATGGCTGCGCACGGTATAGCATCAGTGGTGACTGGCACCCAGTTTATCATACTGGCCGTGCCAAGAGCTGCCTGATGTTCACTGTGTCACCAGCTCTTCTTGCTCCTCTGAATTCGAGTCTAATAGGTCTATGTATGATGGATTCAGGAACCCCAGGGCTCAGTAAATTGATGCTCCAGTCTAAGCCATCTTCCTTTGTTCATAAACTGTGCTTAAAAAAAAAAAGAAAAAGAAAAATAGGCTGTGCGAGAAGCTGTGAGACACACCAATACATCAATGTCATAATTAGTTTTTATCCTCCCAGTGCATCCTCATTAAAACACCGTTTGAGGTGACTACTTTGTTGCTTAGGGGAGTCACACTTCGCTCCAAGCAACTTGACATGCTCCCACTCTGCTCCCTGTCTGTCTTTTATAACTCTGCCTGTCTCCTCATTGTATTTATTATTATTATTATTACTATTATTATTGCATTTCTTCTGTTTCCTGGCGATGAGCGGCCATTATTCGTGAATAGAAACTGGGTGGAGCTCCCCCACCCAGTGGGAGGTAAGGCTGACGCCCCAGGGCTTAGTCTGTCACCTCTAATTTTGAAATTCAGTGAAATACTGTGCCAGTACATGCATATAAGGTTGTTAAAATAAGCATCTAGTTTTCATCAGAATGCCTTCATTTATTCTTGAATAACCATCATCATGGAAAAAAAAGACTTAATTCAGAGTCCCAAACTATTTACAGGTAAAATAACTAAACAAATAAAACCCTGAATATAAACTAACCTATTTATAACACCATCCGTTCACAAGCAGCGTAAATTATGGCTTTAAAATAGGCCCATAAAGGAAAATGGAAGCCAGCAATGACAGTTTTATTTGCCATCTTGTTGCTATAAATCACTTTAGTGCGACAGATACACAAAAGGACACAGGAGGCACTATATGGCAGTTCTTGCATTTGCATGAATGACAGTTTAGAATAATTTTACACTGGCCCTTGGTGCAGCCCCTTAGTTCATCAACCCCCCCCCCCCCCCCCACAGACCCAC
>VUQJ01020427.1:2441-13224 GCA_015108635.1 Andinoacara biseriatus | reverse complement strand
TCACAGTGGTGCGTTTGGTATTAATCCTGGCAGCACTTTGGTAGGTGGAGTTTGGCTGCTGAGCTCAAGTGACCTGGTGGAAAAACACTCAGTTAATCTGGGGCAGCTGGGCAGCCAGTGCCAGCCAGCAAAGTCAGCGCAGACACAGCAGGTACCTGTCTTTGATTCTCATATTGCCTTCAGGTGTTCGACTTCTGTTCAAGCTCAATGAAAAATGCCTTTATATAGTTTGTTGAAGTTGAAGTAACAGGTCCTGATTTTCAGAGGTTTGAATTCTATCTAGTCAGGAGCAGAAAATTGGATGGTATAAAATTACAGATGGGTATGGGGGTAAAATATTCCCCGTGGCTCCTGGTAATTTAACTAATCATTTTGGTTTGGGTTTTAAGCTTTTAAATTACAGGAAATTATAGGATATGGTGTGGAATATACATCAGCAAATCCACTCACAAGTCACAATAAAAAGACAATCCAGCTCTGTTTTCTGCAGTACCGCAGAGTTCTCTGCACATTCCTACATTCGAATCAGGAACTGATTGATTCATTAACTAGAACATTTCTAACCAAGGAGATTTGGCCAAATGTAAGAAAGTGGGCCTCAAAGAGAATTCACATTATAACAGCCCTCTAATGAGCTTATGAGGCTTAGCTTACTTGATGGCTTTCATTTCCATCTTCACATTGGTTCTTAAATGGGCCAAAATGTTGGTTGGTTTCATTAAGACTGTGAAAAACATTTCCACTTCTTCTGTTTGCCCACAAAAGCTGAATTTCACACTGACCTGATTAAAATACAGAAGAAAACAGGGACTGTCTTGCCAAAAAACAGAATTTGTTTTGAGCTGCAGATGGCAGACCAGAGAAAGATCACTGACCGGTGCTCAGAAATGTATCCAGCTGGAATTTCTGGGGCTTGAAGTGACCACGTTCGAACAAGCTAGTCGGATGCTAGTTATCGGCTAAAGCTAGGAAGCTTGGTTAGCAAGCTGCAAGCGTAAACTGTGCTGATGCGCAGCTGCTGAAACCTCACATAACAAAACTCAGACTTCCTCAATCTTCATTATCATTCAGTCGTTATAGGTTCGTTATTCATTGATATTCCTGGTGTACGCGGCTCTGGCTGTGACGTGGGTAATGTTTGTTTGTCATTCTGTTTGTAAACACAACAGTTTGAAATGTTTTGAATGAATTCTGATAAAACTGTAGGGGTGTTGAGTGGGGTCAAGTTAACAATCCATTAAAATGTGGCTCACATCCACCGAGGTCTTCGAGGTCAACTTAATGATTTATTGCTTGAAAACCGACAAAAAGCCTTAAAACTTAGAAACTATGTTGAAGTGCAGTGTGTATTGTCTTTATATTGAACGTAATGTGCAAAGGTTTAAAATATCACCTACCTCTGACCTCTCCTTCAAGGTCAATAGACTGATCTGAAGGTCAAAGTGATAATAATGCTACATACAACTGTTTAAAACGATGTTTCTTCCTGCAGTTGTTTGTATTGACAGCAGATTGGCACATAGTGAAGGATATATGGGCATCCTAAATATCACGTTACTTTGGACCTCTGACCGCTTCTTCAAGGTCATAAATAAGGTCAATAAAATTAATTTTATCGTTAAAACTGCTTAAAATTCTCTTGTCGCTGTTTGTATTGGCAACATTTAAGAAATGATGCTGGTTTATGGTAAATGGACTAGCTCAGGAGGTAGAGCAGGTCACCCACTGATCGGAAGGTCGGTGGTTCGATTCCTGGCTACTCCAGGCTGCGTGTCGATGTATCCTTGGGCAAGATACTTAACCCCAAGTTGCTCTCCGACGCAAGCGTTGGAGTGTGAATGTGTCTGAATGTTAGCTAATTAAAGCACTTAGCTTAATTACACATGGAAGTGCGTGTGTGAATGAGGTAAATGTAAACGTGTTGTATAAGCGCTTTGAGTGCTCAGTCAGAGTAGAAAAGCGCTATATAAGAACTAGTCCATTTACCATTCTTATATAGCGCTTTTCTACTCTAACTGAGCACTCAAAGCACTCAAAGCACTTATACAACATGTATGCTTGGGGCTTCTAAATATCACATTATAGTTTTCATCCAAATATCGTGCCACATTTGACCTGTGACCTTACTTTTATATTTTAGATCTGCTTGTATTCAAGATGGCCCCAAAAAATGTTCTATTTTTAAAGAAAGCACTGCAAAGAGAAAGAGAATGAGCTGCCTAGTTAGTTAGAAATATACTGTAGTAGAAAATTATATAATAAGCTCAAGTTATTCATGTCCAGTTATTTACAAATAATATCTATTATCAATCACTGTTGTATCATTGTAGGGTTTTATTCTTACGGTATAAAGCTCATTGCTCATTGAGTTTCCTGCTCCTACGTAATGTTTGTGTCATCAAACATCAGTCATGCTGCCCTGATCTGATTTTTACTGCACTGCAAACTCCTTAAAGTTTAAAGAGAACAACAAGCAAAATGAAAATATACAAAATCAATATGATTCCCTAAAAAGTAAATACTGCCCAGAGAGAGAGCTGCTTGGTGGAGGATTGTGCTTCTTGTCCTCACATATTGGGACTCGTCACTATTGAAGCCGGCCTCAAGTGGCCTAAGAGGAAGTGCAGCTTTTGCCTGTAACCATGAAGGTTACTGCTCAAATTTCCTGGATGAGATTTCATAATTCACTGGTACCTTTTTCCTAATCTGACGCTAACACACTAAATTTGAATTTGCATTTCTCTCTCTCATTCTTTGTCACATCCACACTTTTTTCTCTCTTCATCTCTTTCTCTGTCTCCGTGTCTGTCTTTGGTGTTTAAGGTTTGAGGTAAGAGGAGCTGAGGAGGAAGTATCTCTCCCGCACCTCCTGTAAGACGAGCTTAACTCCCCACCTCACCCTCCTCCTCCTCCTCCTCCTCCTCCTCCTCCTCTCTTCTCTGCTCTGTTAGCATCTGACCGGTGGCTGTTTCTTAACCAACCCTGAACCACCACCGTTTAATCTGAGCGGAGAGGACGACAGATGAGAAGTGAGAGCGAGAGAGAGAGAGCTAGAGGAAGGTGATCACTCACTCGTCCTCGATCGTCCTCTGAGGGAAGGAGAGGCAGGGTTTCAGTTTGCAGGGATTGGTTTCCAGGAACAATACTCTCCCACGCTCACACACAGAGCACACGCTGTGCGGCTCCCACCTTGTGTCAATATTCGCATGTTTGCACACGGCGACCTCTGACCCAGACAGCTTTACCTGCTGAGAAACAAACGAATGGCCATAAAAGGACAAGAGGAAGAGAATGAGGAAGAGGAGAAATGGGAAAAGGGGGCGAGGAGGAGGCAGTTTCGGTGATGATTTACGAGAAAGAGGAGGTTAAGTGGAGGAGAGCAGAGAGAAAGCAGAGATAATAAAACAGCTGCACTTCATTTACACATCTGGACAGTGTTTGCAGTGTGTGTGTGTGTGTGTGTGTGTGTGTGTGTGTGTCCTGTTTGAAATTCTGCTCATCTGTTATCTGACTCCATCCAAGAAATCCAGAGTGAGAAGGAGACGAATAGATGCACAGAGAGAGAAAGAAAGACACTCGCGGTCTCTCTTTCACTGTTTCATAGTTAAATTTAAACACCATGATTGCATTTTCTTAATGTTTCAAATTGGATTGCTTTACTGATTTATGACCCAAATCACAACGGGCACTTTATATTTCATATGCTCTTAGTCGCCCTCAGCTGGGTAGGAGACTCGCGTAGAAGCAACAAATGAAGCCTGGAGCGTGCAGCCTGCAGCAGAGATGACCAGCAGAGAACTCCAAGACTATGAGGATCTATCCTCCTGTTTTTTTTCTTCTTCTTTTTAAGCGGCTCTACTATTGGTTTGTTTTCTGACATATAAATATTGTTCAGACGGTGGGTGCTCATATTAAACACGGCCAAAGATTCAAAGAATTAGGTCAGAGTATTTACAAGTAATCCCCGTGAGCCAAAAGCTCCGGCTTCAGACTGCTCGATGACGATGGAAACAGGGAAGTTCCAAAAGCTTCGGTTCTCCTGATGGCCTCTTGAGGCTGGATCCACATTAAATTCCATATTAAACTAGCCAAACAATTTTTTTTTCATTTTTTATTACATTTTATTATCCATTTGGTTAGTGAGGTTCAGGCTATGGCTGCTGTTCTTTATTGATCAGAGTGTCTGAGGCATCTGCAGCTCATTGCTGTGTGTTAAGTCTCACCTCTGCTTCAAAGCCCCAGTTGTGAAGATGAAAATAAATTTCTTGTGAAAATTAGAGAAAAGGACACAATGTTTAGGGTGGCATGATGTGGTTCATGATGAATCCCAGTGTAAGGAGCCGAAATAACCAAAATGTTTTCAGTGTCCGTGAAACTTGGTGGAAGATAAACAGAGGACGGATTTATTAAAGCAAAACTGAGTTTAGCCTCGGAGGAGGACGGTGCTAAATGCTTCTCACGGTCCCCTGAATTAATTTAATGGGAAATGTGTGTTTTCAGGAATAAGAACAGTCGTACACAGTTGGAGTTTTTAGATTCAGTGGACGCTGACTCTGCTGACTGCTTCTCCTGGAGACACACATGTCGGCAGGATTTGGTTTCCATAGCATGTGTTGAACAGGTCAGCAGGATGATGGCAGCTAGCAGTCTCTGCACCTACTGGATGGTTGTTTTGTGATGCATCTGCCATGCTACTTGGTACACAGCGCAGGTCTTTACTGAGTACACAATAGCATTGTTTGCTGACTTGTGGAAACATTGTAGAGAATTCAGTCGGCTTTCCCTCAGGTTTGTTTAAATTTCCTCCATGCAGCCTCTGCCTTATTTCCTGGAATCAACGTGATCTTGGTTGGCTCGCTCCTGTCAAAAAAACGTTTGTAGAAACTAGTATCTTCATCACGTTCCTCCTCTACAATAAAGAGATGGCACTTGAGGTCAGCTCTGCAGAGCCACATCTAGGTCATATTTCTCTGGTGTGCATAAGCAAAGGCAATCGAGGCATATCATTTCTATCTAATATTTGCCTTAAATGGCATTGGAATGCCCCCTTTTTTTAATTACATATGATGACATCAGCTTAGCTATTTAAGTAAATGCTGGCTCTGCAAAAAATGACTCAGAATATTTCAGGGTTTGATTGCTCAGCAGCACTCGAGCAGCATGGACTCCAGCTGTTTCATAACCCACATCATCCGAGGGGTTTCTCATAACATGAGAAAACTTTGGCTTTGTGCCCCATAAATCTGCAGCGGGTTTGAAGTCAGTGACTGCCGAGGAAATCTGTGATAGTCAAGTCGTTCTTCAAAGGGTGGAGGTGTGGAAGCTCGTTTTCCTGCTGCAGTGTGAATCCTTCTCCACAAAGATGCACACCAGAGGGAGGAGCGCGTCTCTGATGGATCTGTGCTTTGCCGCAGCTTTGTGTCCTTTTGTTTACTACATTCTATATCTGTGATTAAGACGCTTTTCTATCTCTCAGTCAACAGAGCCCGGTGTATCGAACATCTGACGGCAGGCTTTTTGTCTGCCTGATCCTGCTCCGGCTCCAACTGATCAACAGTTTGGATAAAGTGTTGTGGAGATCAGTGCACTGCGCCCTTAGGACACCTCTGTCCCGCAATGATCCGATGCTGAGAAGGCCTCTCTATGTTCAGAATAACAATCTGACTTCTGACACTTTCACGTGCTTCTGGTGTATCACAAGGCTGCTTAGTCTGCAATGTTCTACCGGATACTCGAGGCACGGCCATATTTATAACAGGTGCTACAGGATGATGCAGCTGAACAAGGCCAGCAAATATCATCTGACTACAGTTCAGTATAAGGTCCAGCTAAAGGAAACCTTACCTTCGGTGCAAAGAAGGGAACATTCGGTGTGACTGCTCACTAGTGGAGAATCTGTAATATCGCTTCTTGATTCCACATTTCAGAACTTCTTGTGCTTTCAGTGTGTGACCTTAAATGTATTTTTCAATGTTTTAGCTTTAAATTACATCACTTAGATGGTTTTCTTGACAGCTTCTGTGATCACCAGATGAATTTAATGCCTGTTTACCGTCACTGCATTCTGTGGCTGTTCTATTTTGCGCTCACACCACAATGTTAACGTGACGCGAACCGAGACTTTGCTTTTGATGCGGTCCTGGTGCAGCTGCTTGGTCCTCACCAGAGTTTCAGGGACAGTTTTCACTTCAGCTTAAATGAACCAAATGAGTTATGTGTGAAAGGATCCTCATATGGAAAATGTTATTTAGTGAGTGAGTTTTGGGGTCAGCGGCGTCTTTGCTTCCAAAACAAGTCCGTATGATCTTCCCTTGGAAGTCCCAGCACTGGGGTTGGGCGCCGCTGCTCTGATGTCCCAGTGAAACCTCACTTTCTGTGTCTTTATTTTCAGTAACATGACACATTTCTGCGCGAGTGGGTGAGTTACAATTTATTCACATTTGCTTTGATTGCACACAAGTATTAGCATTCACCTACACCTCTCACACTGTTTCTCATTAGGGGGCAACAAAGATTTTCTGCTGCATTTGGTCAACAGGGATGCGTGGACTGCTGGAGCTTCAACCGCACAGTTTGATGTGATGGTTAGGTTAGCGTGCTGCTCTAGAACCCGCAGAGTCTGCCTTGTTTGTTAGGCAGAAGGCTCAAAATAGCTGCAGTGTGAAGGTCATATTTTTCAGCATCAATTAAACGGATACTGCTGACTATGACTAGTTTATTACCACTTTAACAGGTTCCGTGAATACGCAGCAGTGCTGGAGGCAAATGTTAAACTGGCCACAGTGTCGAGGAGATAAATAAATAACATTTAAGACAAGCACATCAGGGAGAACATTACCCTGATCAAAGTCATAAAACCTGCATCAGATGGGACTTTTAATGTCTTTTACCGGGTGGGCGGGGCTTGCTGCTCTGGGGAAACATTCCTTTATTTATCGCTCTCTTCATCACTCCATCCGTCTCTCTTTCACTCTGTCCGTCCGTCTCTGCCTGCAGCTGCCAGCTGGCAGCAGCTCTGTGGGTTCATCAATAAGTCTGGCAGATTGGAGATTGATGACGGCGACTATCAGAGAAGAAGCTGTCTGTCTGACGGATTATCCTCCTATAGAGAGACGCAGAGACGGAGAGAGACACAGTGAGGTCTTTAATTGTGCTGCGTGCAGGTAGAAACTAATTTTAGTGGTTAATAGTTTTAGGCTAGCAGTTTTCCCTCACTCCCAGTCTTTGTGCTAAGCTAGGCTAATCATTTCTCCTTCGCTCGCCAGCAGCTGAGATTTCTGCGATAACCTTGACTGTGTCTGAATCTTCCACAGAACATGGTGAACGATCTCTCGCGTGTAGATCGTGTGTTGATCCTGATGTTCTTCTAAATCAGCGTTAAAGCCTGTGAACATGGATGCAGACGACGCCCAGCGACACGACTTGGTTAAACAGCAGCATGTTGCGGGTGTCAGTTTGTAGCTTCACTGCTTTGAAAGTGACTTCTTCCATTCAAGATATGATGGACAGTGTTTATTTCATTAATGAAAACTAAAGGCAGATGTTTCATCATTAGGCCCGAACCCTTCAGTTCAGCTCAGGTGTGGACAGGATGAAAATACCTGGTGTAACAGAGGTTAAGGTCCCATTCCCATCTACAGGTCCATTAGATATGCAAGCTGGTCCAGCCAAACGGAGCTACTGGCTGACTTCTCTGTGAGCAGAGGCGCTATTAGCTGCTAGCTAACCTCAGCCACACACGTTTGTACAAAAGCTTTGAGCTAAACAGGCACTCATTCTTTTTTTAAGGCTGTGCCAAAGAATCCACTGTAGTGGTCATTATGCCCGTGTGTTACATGTAGACTGGTAACAGAAGAAAAGCCTGGGCTGCAAACAAGGGCTTCCAGGCAGTCCACAGCAGCAGTGTGTCCTGTGGGAGAGTCCACTTTGCATAAACCTTTGGCTCTTTGGCTTTGCAGTGAACACAGAGGCTATGTAATAAATGAAAACAGAAAAACCCAAAAAACAAAATGCGGGCGCTGTAAGAATTTGCTTAACACACGTACGAAATGAATCTACCCTTGGGCAGACCTTGACCAGACTGGTGTTTCGGTATGAGGCAATTTCTGTTTGTTGTTGTAGCTTTTACACTCTGTGAAACTGAAACAACAAATCCTCCAGCTCAACAACAACAGCGCACATTTTGCATGCACATATTCACACAAACGTCAGAGGCAGCTTAACTTTAAAACACAACTACAACTTTCTGAATTGCACAGGATTAATCAAGTCACTGTGAAACTGTGTTTTCTGCAGTATGCGTGTGTGTTTTCATTTATGATTATTTGTAGTTGTCGTTCATTTAAATGCACCGCACTGAGAAACGTGCAGCATGCCTGTGTTTTGTGTGTAACTCATATTCCTTTCTGGAAAGCTACTGAGGCAAAAATGGTCTGAGGCTGATATCAGTTATCTCACTGACTTTGGGAAGATGCTAAACAGGATGAGTGAATGTCAGACTTTATGTTTAGCATTAAAGGGAGGGTAAAAAAATAAAGAGAAAGAAAGAAAAGCTGGCACTGGAAGTTCCCTGCAAGCCAAACGTCCCATCACACTTCCTCAAAGCAGGAAAATCCATCGACCGCTGTTAGTGTGTGACCTGAGCTGACTGTCGAGTGTGTGTTTGTGTGTGTTTGTGTGTGTACGTGTAGCAGTATGGCTAACAAAAGGTGCAGCAGAGAGCCATTAGGGAGAGAGAAGTTAACGAGCTCCATAAAGATGAAGGGAGGAAGTTATTGACTGCCATTTGTCTCTGCTGTTAGCTGCTTCTGTGTGTGAGTGTGTGTGTGTGTGTGTGTGTGTGTGTGTGTGTGCATGTCACTGTGCACATGTGCGTCTTGTCTTTTGTTTGAGAGTAAACAAAGCCGGAGGTCATACTCGCCAACATGCTGTAGTACAAGATGACAGTGGAATCCAGCTGTTTGTGTGTGTGTGTGTGTGTGTGTGTGTGTGTGTGCAGCTGCTTTAATTGACAGGTTAATGGTGGACAGCAGTGATCTGAGGTCATTTGACATTGTTCCAGGTAAAATTCCAACCTCATACTCATGCATGTAAGTGCTGCAGTGACTCAGTCGAGTCATAGCATATGATTCAGATCGTATTCGTCCTCCGAGCCTGTCGGCTCCTCACAGTCTCTTTGGTTCAGCCTCTTACAACTCAGTCCGCTCTCCTGGTGCTCTCTGTGGCCTCCTCCACTGTGATTTAATGCAGCCAAATTCATTAAATCTTACTTTGTCATAGACTGAATGGGTTTAAAATGATGATTCATCCGTGGCCTGTGCACCATGTTCACCTTTAGTCATTTGGGAGCTGCTGACAGACTCTTTAAAAAAAAAAAAAACCTCTTCAATCAAAACAAAACAAAACTGACAGCTGACAAACAGCACAAATCTCCAGCTTGTATTTTGCTCAGCTGGCACTTAAAATGAATTATCACACAAATATAAAGGTGACTAAAGGACGTCTTTAACTGTCACACGCTGGCTTAGGTCATCATTTTCTGACAGCTTTGGTGACCCTGAATGGACCAAAACAACCAGCTCATGTTTTCAGCTTGCTGAGCTTTTTGGCGTTTTAACCATCTCGATGATGAAGTTGGTGAAGCAGCAGTCTCTGAGTATCTTTCCTGAAAAGCAGCTTCCAAAGCCGCCTAGTTCTCCAACTACCTACAAACCAAACTGGCTTTTTCAGATCCTTCTTATTAATAGCTGTACGAAGGTCCAGGCGCCGCTGTGGGATTCGCCCTGCAGCAGCACAGCGAGCATCTGTTTTTTCCTCCTGCAGCTCACACTCACGTCCCATCCATTCTTGTCCTGTTCCTTCCTGTGTATATGTATATATGTATGTGTCTTCCCAAGGGGATGCCTTTAACAGTCGGACCACAGCCCACACATTTCCTGCATCGTCCTGCATCGCTGCACAGGAAATGGTGACCTCACTTCCTGCATCTTGGTAAGATGATGTTGTAAAAAAGACTCTTTCCAGGAGGTGCTTTTATTGATAGTTCAAAATAAAGAAAAGAAGGATCCAAGCTTCTCCGAAGCAGCATTTGCTTTTTATGGTTTATATTGTGTTAAATTGATACAAAATGCCATGTGAGATAAACAAGGACTACAAAGAGAAAGCTGGACTCACGTAACATCTAGAGTAGAATCACCTATGCTGGAGGTTTTTTCTCCCCATTGTTGTTCAGAAGGACTCGCGGGAACTCTTTGTAATGTTACTGGGACCTTACAATAGTATGAAGTCCTGAGGATGCCTGCCTTTGGGATTTGCTGCAGTATAAATAAAGTTTAATTCGCTTCAAAAAGCTTGGGCTGGAATGACTTCATACGTCTTCATACTTGTGGGATTTATTGACAGTAAGAATGACTTCTTACCGTCACTAAATCCCACACAGACACCAAACCCAGCACTCAGACCATCTGCCTTCCTATCTGATGCTCCGAGCTCACAGGACACTGTGTTGCTCTGTAGAAGTAAAATATTAAAAATTAAATCAAATGTAAAAAAGTATTAAATGCGGAAAAAAGCTAGAATTTTCTCAAGCAGCTGGTGGCTGTAGGTTTTAAAAACTTTAGTCAAACTGGAGGAAACGATGTTGTGTTGGGAACATTATCAGCTGTGGAGAAATTCTTTTGGTGCTCTAGTTAGTATGCAGTGGAGGAGCTGTGTGTGTGTGTGTGTGTGTGTGTGTGTGTGTGTGTGTGTGTGTGGGGTTAAACGGTGGCACGAGACTTTTCTA
>VUQJ01020426.1:24455-38649 GCA_015108635.1 Andinoacara biseriatus | reverse complement strand
TTTGGCTAATATTGTAGTTTTATAGCAGCACTACGATTAGCTACCGGCAGAGTAGCATTCACAATATGAATGAAGTAAACAAAGCCTTGACAGAGGAGTTAGCTAGCATCAAGAATGTCACAGAACATGACTGAATCTCAAGACAAAAACGGCAAACACCAAGCCAAATAAAGTTTTTCAAAACATGCAGTAGTTATCCTCAAGGAGCTAAACGCTAGTACACAGCACTAACAGAAGGCACAATGCTATTCTCAAAACAATGGCCAGGACGTCATATCAACACACAAAATTTGTCTAAAATAAAGTTTGTTGGCATTTTAACGTTATTTGGAGCTTACCGCTTTGCTGTGTCTGTGGTGGTTTCTGTAGAGAGAAGAACTGACCCCTCAATCAGATAAAGTTTTTCAGGAAATCCCTCTTTTATACTGATGGAGGTTGCTGAAACTCATCCTTGAAGTGGTTAGCGCAAACACGGAGGCCTTTCCCCACTGGTCTATTTCCCAGAGACTGTCCCCTTTTATCGCAGGAACTTCAGGGGAGCACTGTGATGAATTTTGTCTGGGCCAGAGTGCCTCTTCCCCGGGTTAGTGTGTGGAGAGTGTCCGGCATTCCCGGTGGAGCTCTGAACTGTGATGAATTTTAGCACTTTGAAGAGGCTCTGAAGCCGGAGGGGCAATGTAAGGAATTGTGTGGGTTACCACATCCAACAACCGAATATTTTGACTTACCTACGTGCAACTTCGGCAAAACTAGACTGGACTACAAAATAGCTGCGTGCCAAATGTGTAGACCTTTTTTAACAGTTCTGTCAGAAATGAGAAAACATCACGAAAAAGAGAGAAAGTTGAACAGACTGAAAATTATGACCCAAAAAGAATATAAAGATATCTACGCAGCACCCAAACAGCATGCATTTACATTTCCTGCATTGTTAGACACTGAAAGTACATACCAAAATGTATTTAAGGGCTAAAAAAGTGGATTTTGCATGATACGTGTCCTTTAAATTTTAAATTAACCACCAACATTGTCAACAGCAAAACACCACCTTACCATTACATCTTCTCCTCAATGCATCACCGTGGGAAACACACATGTAAAAACCATACGTTTGCCTTCTGTTCACCTCACAAAGATATGGTGCATAGAACCAAAAATACCCAAATATGGAGTTTGACTGAGGAACAGATGTCCTTTTTTTTGTTGGGCCATGAAATAGAAGGAATGTCCTTTGTGTCTCCCACTCATGGTGGAGGAGGTGTGATGATATGGGGATACTTTGTTGGACACTGTTGGTTAATTATCTAAAATCCAAGGCAAACCTAACCAACATGCCATCCACAGCATTACGCATGGCTATTTCAACTGGTCTGCACTTAGTGGGACCATCATCTGTTTTTCAGCAACAGGATACTGATCCTACACCTCCAGGCTATAAGGGATATTTGTCCAAGAAAAAGAATGTATGGGAGTATGTTTCTGACTCCCAACCATCTTGTCAGTGATTGGCTGGAATACGGGTTGTTACATTTGTTATAACATAAAATAACTTATTTTCTACACTAAAAACTTTTGACTGGTACTGTATGTGTTTAGAATGTTGCCATGTCTTTTACAGTTTGTAAACCCTTGGGATTTATTTGTCACATTACTTTGCAGATTACACTCTGCAGAAATTTAAGCTTAATAATGAAAGCAAGAATTTCAAAAATATCCGGTAATTTTAAATGTATTTAACATTTCTTTCAACAGGTAACACAAATGCACCCATTCACTTTGCATGCAATAACATTGCTGTTGGTTTTTTTGCAAATAATCTTGAATATCTGTCACTCTTCCTGTTCCTCTTTCTTACAAAGTTGGCGCTGGACCTGCCATCTCAGGAAATGAAGACTGTATTACATTTATTAATAAAAATATAAATTGTATAAAGAATTCATGATTCTCCTGTTTTTGATAAATTCTAATATGGCTTTTTGGTAGCTAGATGGAAAACCATAGTTTGTAAAAACTATGGTAAAATGAAACCATGGTAAAAATCATAGTAAAATAAAAAAATCATGGTAAAAACTGTAGTCAAACCATGGTAAAACCATACAAATAAACAATGGTTCCCATGGTGCCCAAAAAAACATGACAACTATGAAAAACAGGAAACCATGGTAAACCATAGTTATTTAACCATGGTAAACCATAGTTATTTAACCATAGTAAAACAATGGTTAATTTCCGTAAGGGTATTGGTGTTTGCTTTTGCTGGTCTAGGAGAAGACACAGTTTCTATAGGGTTTTGGGGCATGACGGGAGGAGAGAAGTCACAGAGAAATATGTAAGACTCTGCTTTCTGGTCTCAACCCTGGATAGTCAAATTTTGTTGGGTTTAATAAATTTGACCAGATTTCTAGAAATTAGAGTTGCTCCATTCAAAGTGGGATAGATGCCATAGCTACTAACAACATCATGTTTTCCCCAGAAAATTTCCCAATTACCCATATAGCCCACATCATTTTTTTTGGACACCAACCAGACAGCCAGCAATTTAAGGAGAATTACACATCACTCCTACTCCGACTGGGGAGGGGACCAAAATTCAACATTCAACATTGTTTTGACAAAAGTCCCAATTCAATATTAACTTTAGTGACCTTCCATTGGCATGACCGAGTGTCATTACTGCAGACGCGAATTAATATTTTATAAAATCCACTTTTAGCCTTAGCCACCAGTTTCAGAGTTCTTTCTATCTCGGCTGCTCTGCCGCCTGGAAGACAATCAACTACAGGTGTCTCTAGCTTCATGTTTTTTGGAATGGAGTCGCCAACAACCACAGTCCGAGGAAAAACTATTAAAAACATGAGCGAGTTGGCGGTGTACTGTGGGCTGCTGTTTAAGACAACTTCATTCCTAAAGTCACCCAGCCACCTTGATTTCCCAGCTTCTCTGGATAGTCTGCTGGGAAAGCTACCTTGGCCGGCACTGACTACAGGCTCAGGGTATGGAGCTGAGTCTCCAATTCATTCAGCGTGGCCGCCAAGACCACAAACAGGGTACAATTATTACTCAAGGAGACTGAGGAGTAATTGAACCTTTGACACACAAAACAGTGTGGGGCGGTAAAGTGCTGTTTGTGATGTGGCTGAGAGCTAAGCTGATAGCGATGCTAAGTCCCTAAAGCCACAAGAAGTGAATGCTTTGAATATAGTTTACAGGTGGTTCAGCAGAGTGTTCATTGGCTAAAGCATGTGAACATTGCACTATGAAATAAGTTATCAAGAGATTTATAATTAATTGAGGTACACAGACTATGCTACACAAAACACCACTGTGCACTGTGACTGGAACAGGAAGTGATACAACACCGCAGTGAGAGCCAACACCATGAGGGCAAAAAAACATAGCATATTTGCAAGAAAGACCTTGATGGAGAGGAGATGTCAAATTTGGATTTCTTAGCATCTCTGCAAAATCACTTGATCGTGCAGTTCAAGTAGCTATTTTGCCAACACAACACCCTAATTTTTGTCATGCACTAGTCAAGCCTTTTAATTCAGCTGCGATTGTTTTATTGTTTTATTAATATATTTTAAAATGCTTAAAAAATCAAGATGTAGTCTTGTTTTGAAAGTAGTAGTCTTGGCTTGAAAATCTTCCTCCACCATTCCCCATTGTCAGGTAATAGTAAATAGAAAATGACTAATGATAATATAGCAAATATTTAACTATCTGCATAAGAATATTTTACAATGCTTCTTTAACATCTCTGCTCACCTTTTCTGTAAAAGTCACTGCTGTATTGTATATAGTCACTGACGTATGTATATATTTGAGCGTGCATGTATCATTTTGACCCTATGTGGATCAGAGAAAATCCATCCATCCATTCACTTCCGCTTAGCCGAGGCCGGGTCACAGGGGCAGCAGCCTGAGCAGAGAACCCCAGGCTTCCCTCTCCCTAGCCACCTCCACCAGCTCATCCAGGGGAACCCCAAAGCATTCCCAGGCCAGCCGAAAGACATAATCTCTCCAGCGTGTCCTGGGTCTAACCCAGGGCTATGTTTAAACTCTTTCAAAATAAATAAAAGTCCAAATTTACAACTTATACCATAAAAAACACTTCATAGAATACATTATACAGGGCACAGAATGTTCCAAATGGGTCTCAGAGAAACAAATATATGCACTAACTGTTCAGGCAATCATATTGAAAACTATATGCATACTATATGGTCGTGTATGCCTGTTCAGAGATTCTGGCACAAGACTTATCCACGTGGTTTAATTGCAGTATCCCAGCTTCACCAACACAGTGCATTTTAGGTGATGTAAATGAATTAAACATGGAAGCAAATATATCACACACAGTTCTTACTACCGTATGAATCGCTAGGAAAACTATTCTGATGAATTGGAAATCAAATAGTGATTTATGTATTACTTATTTAGGAATCTACTTTTAGACCACATTAGGCTGGAAAGAATGTCTTCCACCAATTGGCTACATTTGAATCTCTCTGGTCCCCACTGATCAGCTCCATCACATGATGGGGGTGACAAGCTGTAATCTTGTCTCACGGTGTACCCGGCAGTTGGCTGGGGTGGGCTGGGGTATTCGGGTGTCTGATGGCTCTTGGACTGGAGATGGTGGCTGCCATTTTGTGGTTTCTGTTGCGGGCCCTGGTTGTTGGTGGTGGGGGCTTGGATGTATGCTCTTATGGTCTTTGGTTGTGGGGCTGGGGGGGCCCATGGTGATGGGTGCTGGCCCCGTCCTGGCGGCCAGCTTCCTCTGCGAGGGCCAGGGTGCGGGGTCTGGGGCCCTGGTGCCCGGGGTCACCCGTCTCCCGGTTGGGCCCCTCCCTGTGGTGGAGGGGCCTGTGCCCCCTTGGGCGCGCCGCCATTTGGAGTGGGTTGGCCCACGTCGGGGTGTCTGGCTGGCACTCTGGATTCTGGATGCCTCCACCTGTGGGGGGATGGGGCCCTCAGGTGAGGGAGCAATAGTTTCCCCACATAGAGCCAGTTGGTCCTGGACTCAGGACCACTGTATGTGTGTGTGTGTGTATGCATATGTGTGTGTGGATGTGATGTTTACTAGGGGTGAATGTGTGTGTGTATGTGTGTGTAGGTCTGTGGGTGAGAAAATGTGATGTATATTGTAATTATGTGTATGTGTGTGTGTGATATTTGTTGTCTTTTGTACACGTTTAGGGGTGTATGTTTGTGTCAGGTTTGCGATCTGGGTGGTGGGTGCCGGCCTGGAGTGCAATGGTGTCCTGGGGTGTAGCCAGTTCAGGCCCTGGACCTACCTTCCCTGCACTGGGGTTGGACGTAGGGAACTGGGGTATCTAGTGAGCCTGCAGTTTGCTGGCTCTTTTCCTCTGGGGGGGTAGTCCTCTACCTCTCTGTCTTACTTTTCCTGACCCTTCCCGTCCTCCCACTCAGTTAAACATCACATTACACACATGTAGGTTCTTGGGGGAGGAGGCTCGTGCTGCAGTGTTGCATGATGTCCTCCTTTTGCATTGCATCATACAGTCACAATACATCATAGTACACATAGGGCCTGGGGAGGCAGGTGTGTCACACAGTGATTAGTGGGTGGCACTGCTGAAGTGGCCCCACTCTGTTCACTGCTGCCTGCTCCTCAATTTTATTTCTGGACTCTTGCCCTTTGGCTCTGGGGGCTTCGTCCAGGGTTTTCCTCCTCTGGGGTATTAACGCGGTTACCATCGGGATGTGTGGCCTTGGGTCTTCTGAGCTCCCAATGGGCTGTGGATGGCCTGGGTCCCCTGGATCCTTCCCTATTTACCTCTGGATCTTGGGGGGCATAGTTGCAGTTCCTTGCCCTTGTTATTGTGAATATGTGTATGTGTGCATCTACTTTTCTTTGATTTTTTTTTTTGTTTTTTTCCTTTCTTCCCTTTGTTTCTCTTTTATTTCTTCTCTCTTTATTCTTCCTTATTACCTGTCATGCCTGGCGTAAATAACTAAATAAAAATAATTAAATAAAAATATTTTTTTAACAAGAATAAGCTATGGAAAACTCATAGAGCTATTTTTTTAGAAGCAAATATATTTGGTACATCAGTGCATGCGGATCATCATTTTGATTGCAAAAACTGCCAGACATGACAGGCTTAAAAAAAATAGACTAGCTGATATCAAAAAAAATATTTTGAATCATTTTAGACAGTCTCATAAGCACTCGCTGTAATGCTCATTCATAAGTAATCTGCAACACAAGCAGTGATTATGGGGAAAGGTGTCAAAAGAAAGATTCCCTGGGTTATCTCTACTGGCATTTATAAATATAACACTCAGCCTTTTTAAATATTTAGTGTAACATAGAAGTAAATGTAAATATAAAAAAATGTGTTTTCTGTGATTTTGCTAAAGTTAACTTTATTTAAAAGCAATGATATATTTCAATCAATGTTGCAAATATACATGTATTAATCAACAAATATGTTGATTCTGAATATAGAAGCGTAATCTTGTAATGTCTTACCAAAGTAAGATCTTTATAATCTTACAAAGTGAGGCAACAAGATGTACATCTCAAGGTCAGCTGTGTGGCAGGCAGGAGATGGATCCAAAATGCAAGACTTGGAAGACAAGACGTAAACGTTAAAAGCAGATTTATTGCCGAGCTCTTACAAAACACAAAATTATGCAGGTCAAAGGCTAACAAGCCAAAACTACAAATTTTCCCCAAAAAGACGAGGAGGGACACAGCCATGAGGGATAAGGCGACAAAGGACAAAGAGAGACTGAGACAATAAAAACAGAGGACAGTGAGAGGATGGGAAACAGGTTGGAACACAGCTAGGGATAACATATTGACTTGAGAGGAAGTTAAATCAAACAGAAGATACAGAGAACAATATTCACCAAAATAAAACAGGAAGAATGTCACAGCAGAACAGGGAGACAATATTAACTTGACCAAAACACAAACACAAAGAAATAGAAATTCTTTATTGTCATTGCACATTTCCATGCAACGAAATTCTGTTTGATAGCTCTCCCTTTCTTTTCACAGCAGCACATGAATGAGAACAAAAAACAAAAACAGCAACAGAAATAAGATAATACAGGCCTAAATGTCCATAAAGTGTGGATGCGAGTAAAGTGCAGAGTGTGGAGTGCAAAGTCCAGTGAGAAAAAAAGTGTCAAGTTCATGCTCTGCCTTACAGCAGAGCTTTTATGGCTCTGTGGAAGAAGCTGTGTTTGCCTTCATAACTGAGTCTGCCAGAGGGGAGGGTGCCAAAAAGACATTGCCCATGGTGTGTCTAATCCAACCTAATATTTTCTGCTCTTTTTATCAGTGAGTTTGGTCCAGGGATGGGAGAGGGGCACCAATGATCTTTGGTGACTAGTTCTTATATAGCGCTTTTCTACTCTGAATGAGCACTCAAAGTGCTTATACAACAGGTTTACACTTACCCAGTTACACCCATTCATACAAGCACTTCCATAAGTATCAGAATCAGAATCAAACTTTATTGGCCAGGTATGCTATACATACAAGGAATTTGGTTTTGGTTTCAGGAGCTCACAGTGCACAGTATCAAAAAAAGTAAAATAAATAAACTAAAACCTGCAATTACTTCCTCATTCAGACACACACACCCACACACACACATTCATACCTTATATTGTGCAAAGTAAGAATTTAAGGTTAAAATGCTGAGAGCAACAACAGTAAAAAGTGTCTAATGGCGGGGAGGGGTCTATGAGGTAAAACAGTCCGATCCAGTGGAGTCATATAGCAGGAGAAGTAAAAAGAAATTTTTAACTGTTCAACAGAATGATGGCTTGTAGGGAGAAGCTCCTTTCTAGCCTGGATGTCCTGATCCTGATCTGGCTGAAACGTCGGCCTGAAGGGAGGAGCTGGAACAGATGATGTCCAGGGTGAGACGGTTCAGCGGAGATCTTCTCTGCACGCTTCCTGGTTTTAGAGGCGTGCAGATCCAGCAGTGAGGGCAACTTAACCCCAATTGTCCTCTCTGCAGACCTGATGATGTGCTGCAGTCTTTGGAGGTCATGCTTGGTAGCAGAGCTGCCCCACACTGTGATGAATGTGGTAATGACAAACTCTATGATGAGCTCCTGGGGTAGGTTGAACTTCCTCAACTGACGCAGGAAGTGCATCCTTTGCTTGGCTCTCTTGATGATGGAGCTAATGTTTCTGTCCCACTTCAGGTCCCTGTTAATTGTCATACCCAGAAACTTGCAGGACTCCACTGCTGTCACAGTTCTGTTCAGGATGGTGAGTGCTGACAGGGCTGGAGGACTCTTCCTGAAGTCCACTGTCATCTCTACTGTTTTTTCTGTGTTCAGCACCAAGTTATTTTGGCTGCTCCACAGGACCACTTCATCAACCACCCGTCTGTAGGCAGACTCATCACCATCTCAGATGAGACCAGTGACTGTAGTGTCATCTGCAAACTTCAAGCTCTTGACCGAAGGGTTCGTGGAGGTACGGTTGTTTGTATACAGAGAAAAGAACACTGGTGAAAGGACACAACCCTGTGGAGCGCCTGTACTGATAGTCTGGGTGTTTGAAGTGAATTTTCCAAACTTCACCTGCTGCTTTCTGCCAGTGAGGAAGTTGGTGATCCACTGGCAGGTGAGACTCGGCACACTG
Source organism: Andinoacara biseriatus (assembly GCA_015108635.1). Taxonomy (NCBI): domain Eukaryota; kingdom Metazoa; phylum Chordata; class Actinopteri; order Cichliformes; family Cichlidae; genus Andinoacara; species Andinoacara biseriatus. Next base: position 30,005 of record VUQJ01020426.1, on the reverse strand, counting down.
AGTTGGAGTAATTTGTTATGTAGCTGTCTTGGGATGATTGTATTAAAAGCTGAACTAAAATCTAACAATAGAATTCTTACATATGTTCCTGAGCATTCAAGCCGTTTTGTTTGTTTATTCCCAAAATTTGTTGATTGTACTTCTCATGAAGGAGAGCATGACTGCCATGGTTCAGCAGGCATCCTGTTATTCTGGGGCCATATAGAGCATGGGCATTGTTGTGTTCAGTTGAGAGTATCCATATCTGAGACTTCTGGCCACTTAACAAGGTGATTTCCTTTTGGCCCTGTAACGTTGTGTTTGGTGGTAAAGGAGGTCACAGACGTGATCAGCATACAGTCAAAAACACACAGCCACACTGGTACTGGGAATTCCACAGTGTTGTCCTTTAATAAACACTCTTCACCAACCTTATAAATTCTGCTTGAATGGCTGCTGAGGTACCATACATGAAATAACCAGTGTTCATACAACCCGTAACATCAAAAGGAGTTTGAGAGATAGAAAAATAGAGATCTGTCTCGGTGCATGCGTCCTTCTGCCCCAATGTTTCACCCACGGTCTCTACAGAGAAGCAGCGGCGCACAATTGTGACATCATTAACAAAAACTTAGACTGTCATAAAGAGACAACACACAATTACAACTGTTACAGCCCTCTTATCATCTATGCTTTTTTGGCCAATGTAAACCGCATCAACACCATATGACCATGACACTAAAATTATTTTGTGGCTCAGCACTGTCCCTGGAGGTTGTGCTTGGCGGGTGAAGACACTAGCTAAAAGCAGACGCACATCTTAGTGAATAAGTAACTACTTCACAAAAATAATTTTCTTTTTTTTCTGTTCACATAGGAAAACTGTATGAAGACAACACACGAAGAACCAGGTTTGCCAGAAGGACCAGGAGCTTAACAAAGACAGAGAAACAGCTCAGCAGAACAACAAACACAAACATGTTCAACAGAGTGTGGTACCCATAAGGCCTTGTAGAGGCCCAATGGGCGGAGTTACAAGGAGGCAGAGATGAATTTGACCAACCACAGGCCGTCACCCGGGGATATAACCTCCACCGACCACTAATATCTAGGGTGACTGATAGACAGACCAACACCTCTTACGGCATCTGAATCATCATTGGCCCACAGTACAGGTAAGAACTGTGTTTGCCAGTGTCAGCAGCATTCCATGTATCTCCTTGACTGGGGGCAAAGGAGGAGCAGGGGGAAGAGGAATGGAGACAGAAAGGAGGCATGTGTGCAGGTGTAAATGAAGCTTACAGAGGTTAAGGTTTTCTTGTTAAATATCTCTTGAAATTATTTTAAAGGTCCCAGTGCACCTAAACATATTGTGAGGGTGTACTGGGAACGCCTGGCAGAGGCCCCAGTCTGCGAGATCTTCAACTCCCATCTCTGACAGAACTTCAAAAGCATTCTGAGGGAGGCTGAGAACACTGAGTCTGAATGAACCATGTTCCGCACCTCCATTGTTAAGGCTGCTGCTCAGAGCTGTGGCTGCAAGGTGGTTGATGCCTGTCATGGTGTTAATCCCCGAACCAGATGGTGGTAAAGGTAGCCATTAAGCTGAAGGAGTCCTATTGGGCTTGGTTAGCCAAGGTGTGGGAGAAGTTTGGTGAGGCCATGGAAAAAGACTTTTGGATGGCCTCAAAGCAATTCTGGCAAACTGTCAAGAGGGGGCTCAGGAGGGGAAAGTGGTGCTCTACTCACATGGTCTATAGTGCGGGTGGGGCGCTGCTGACTTCAACTGAGGCTATATTTAGGTGGTGGAAGGAATATTTCAAGGACCTCCTTAATCTCAATGACACACCTTCTGTAGTGGAAGCAGAGTCTGGGAATGAGGGGGATGATTTGCCCATCACTGGGGGTGAAGTCACTGAGGTGGTTACACAACTCCTTGGTGGTAGGGCTTCTGGGATGCATGTGATTCACCCTGAGTTCCTGAAGGATTTGGATGTTGCAGGGCTGTCTTGTTTGACACACCTCTGCAACAGTGTGTGGAGATCTGGGGTGGGGCCACTGGATTGGCAGACTGAGTTGGTGGTCCCCATCTTTAAAAAGGGAGACCAGAGGGTGTGCTCAAACTATTGGGCAATCACACTTCTCAGCCTCCCCGGTAAGCCAGGGTGCTGGAAACAAGGGTCCGTCTATTAGTCGAACCTCGGATACAAGAGGAACAATGCGGTTTTTGTCTTGGTCGTGGAACGCTAGAGCAGCTCTTCATCCTCTTGAGGATATTCAAGTGTGCGTGGGAGTTTGCCCACCAAGTCTAGATGTGTTTTGTGGACTTGGAGAAGGCATTCGACTGCATCCCTCGGGGTATCCTGTGAGAGGTGCTGCAGGAGTATGGGGTGTCTGGGCCATTGTTGCAGGCCATTCAGTCCCTGTACAACCGCAGCTTTGTCCATGTTGTCGGCAATAATTAGACTCATTTCCTGTGGGTATCTGAGGCCATGGTCACCAGCAGGAAAAGGGTGGAGTGCACTCTCCGGCTCAGGGACAAGTTGCTGCCCCGGGTGGGGGAGTTTAAGTATCTCGGGGTCTTGATCAAGACACTTGGGGCTGCTTCTGCAGTGATGGGACGCTGCACCGGTCTGTTATGGTAAAGAGGGAGCTGAGTGTGAAAGCAAAGCTATTGATTTTCTGGTCAATCTACGTCCCTACCCTCAGCTATGGTCATGAGCTTTGGGTAATGACCGAACAAATGAGATCGAGAATACGAGCAGCAAAAATGAGCTTCCTCTGAAGGGTGGCTGGCCTCTCCTTTAGAGATAGGGTGAGGAGTGCAGCCATTCGGGAGGGGCTCAAAGTAGAGCCGCTGCTCCTCCACATCAAAAGGAGCCAATTGAGGTGGTTCGGGCATCTGACTAGGATGCATCCTGGGCGCCTCGGGTGAGGTGATCCCAGAACTGACCCAGGACATGCAGGTCTTATCTGGGAATGCCTTGGGGTCCCCCTGGATGAGCTGGAGGAGGTGGCTGGGGAGAGGAATGTCTGGGCTGCTGCCCCCATGACCTGGCCCCAGATAAGTGGATGAAAATGGATGGATCTTCTTCAAGATTCTTCCCATTTTTCAGTCGTTTGCATTCAAAGTTCAGGAAAACTTAATTTTTGTGCAGTGCTGATTCTTCCAAAAACTAAATTCATAAAAAGTGGACCCATGTTGCTTTGTTTATTGAGCACCATAATAAAAATATCTATTTTCATCTGTAGATGTGGATGTATGCATCTTATACTTGGGCTTGGTGCAGTCCCAGGTGGGGCTGTTATGCTCAAAGGTAGAGATGTGTGTTTTAATTGGCCATACCAGGAATATAACATGTCTTTGATATTATATTAAAAATAGAAAATAGTATGGATTTAGGTATTTAGCTTTTGACTCATAGGGATTACTTGCACATAACCTTGCATATTGCATTACTTTGGTCATGTGTATAATACGGGCATCCCTCATTATAACTGTGTATCTACAGTTAGGTTCATAAGTATTAGGACAATGACACAGTATTTGTAGTTTAGTTTACCAGAGTGGAATCAAACAATCAAGTCATGATTGAAGTGCAGAATTTCAGCTTTAATTCAAGGGGTTCAACAAAGGTATTTCATTACCTTTTTAGGAATTACATCCATTTTTAGACATACTCGCCCATTTTCAAAGACTCAAAAGATATTGGACAATTGAGCAACAAGCATTTACATGGCTAGGTGAGGCCTGTTTGCTCATCATTACATGTTAAATTAAGTTGATCCCAGGTGTTGAACTTCCATTTGATATCGTCACTGGACAAAGCAATATGAGGAACAAAAAGGTGTCGACACAAGTGAAGGAAGCCATCATTAGGCTGAAAAATAAATAAATAAATAAACCTATCAGAGAGACTGCAAAAACTTCAGGAGTAGCCAAAGCTACAGTCGGATACAACTAAAGTAGATGATCACAAATTATTTCCATGGTTAAGAAAAAGAACTCAATAACACCCAATTATATCAAGAAAACTCTTGAGGGGTGTCATTGTCAAGGTCTATAATCAAGAGACATCTTCATCAATGTAAATACAGAGGGTTTACAGCAAGGTGCAAATCACTGGTTACACTCAAAAACAGGAAAGTCCATTTAGACTTTGCCATCTGAAAGAGCCTGCACAGTTCTGTAAAAAAATTCTTTGGACAGATGAAACCAAGATAAACTTGTACTAGAATGATGGAAGGAGAAAAGTATGAAGAAGGAAAGTAGCAGCTCATGAGCCGACGCATACCACATCAGCTGTCAAACATGGCGGAGGCAATGTTATTGTATGACATGTATGGCTGCCATTGGAACCAGGATATTAGTATTTATTTGTATTTATTGGTGTGATGTGATTTACTGACTGTGACTGCTGACAGAAGTAGCAGGATGAATTGTGAACTGTACAGGGCTATACTTGTCGCTTAGATTCAGCCAAAGTGCAACCCAAGTTTCTCTGGGCAAAGAAGTGGGTTCAAATGCTTTTCATTTACTGAAGACAAAACTGAAGGCACAGAGACCCACAAACTAGCAGAAACTGAGGGTGGCTGCAGTAAAGGCCTGGTGGAGCATCTCCAGGGAGAAAACACAGCATTTGGTGATATTCATGGGTTTAAAATGTCAGGCAGCCATTTGACTGCAAAGGATTTTCATCCAAGTATTAAAACAATTGCTATTGTCAAAACAATAAATCCAATAAATTCCTCTAAAAATGCTGTAAACCATTCATTCTTAATTTGTTGCTGCTGTTGCCATTGGAGCACAATACACAACACAATAGATAACAAATATTTGTGGCGAGTAAGCCTTAGTGGGTTTATACTAAAATGTAAAAAGTTTATATTTATCCACATTTGACACAGCAGCTGCCATTTCAGAGCTGATGAGCAAAATGTCTTATACATTACATAGTTAGATTATAAATTCTGGCAAACAGACCTGTCAACAGTCAGATCTCTAACTAATGAGTGATTAATTCACATTTCCTCTCTTCCACATCCTTTGGATGGGAGCAAATTGCTTAGATAACTTAACAAGCCCCAGGTAAACTATCTAGTGCACCTTAATGAATTCCTGACTCCCAACAAGATATTAAAACAAAGTAAACCATTACAGTGTGACCTTTCTATCATCAGAACACCCTTTGTTCTGTACATGTTTGTGTATTTTTAAGTGGGTGTTTGGGTGGGTGTACAACGACCAACCTAAAGTCAAAGTCTGATTGTGGTTCTCTCTCTCTCTCTCTCTCTCTCTCTCTCTCTCTCTCTCTCTCTGACTTTTCTTCTTCTTCCTTTTTTCTTCTTCTTCTTCTTCTTCTTGTCTCTGTCACTCTCTCTCTCTCTCTCTCTCTGTTTTCTCGCTGTCTGCTGTTGCCATGGGAACCCTGCCCACTAATCCCTGTTCACTGAATCAAGAAATGGAGAGTGTAGTTTGACTGGGGTGGTCCTATCAGAATCACTAGATGGCATCTCAGACCCATCTATCAAACCTGGTCTGGCTGCTCGTGGCAGTTTTGGATAAATCAG
>VUQJ01020424.1:11756-22616 GCA_015108635.1 Andinoacara biseriatus | reverse complement strand
CAAAAAACAAAATATATGAAAAATATAGTAGATCATCTCACAGGTCTGTGTAAGGCAGTGTTTTTATTTGTTTCTTAAATTCTCTACACAGCCATGTTTAAAGTACGTGATGTAGTCAAAATGTTGTCTCTTTGTGCTAATTTCATATCCAGCAGGGGGCGCTTTAATTCAAAGAAAACTGCTGGGTTTGGTCAACATTTAGAGCTGTCAAAAAAAATATCACTGCAAGGGGGAAAAATTCATATAGTGTAAAAAAAAAAAAAAAAAAAAAAAAAAAAATTCAAAAAAAAAAAAAAAAAAAAAAAAGTCATGCAACAGGGCAGCAAATGATTGTAACAATGAGGGTTCAGGACATAATTATTTGAGGTTAAACATTTTTCCCCTGGACTGTGGAGCTGTCAGTTGAAATGAAAAGAGCTAGGGTAATGAAAGTTGTGATGGGGGTCTTTTATTCTGTGCACTCAGTCGCAGGGTATTGTATCTCTGCTGTCTGCACACCCAGGACGAGCGGGAGGGAGCATCGGTGGTGGTGTTGCTTTATCGGAACAAGACAAAACCCTAATCCAAATGGAGAGCTGATCAGCTGGTGAAAGGACATTCTGACAGCGAAAGGTTATCTGTTAATATTGCACCACTGACTTATCTATGGAATACAGGATTGCTCGAGTAAAGGACTTTGAAGTATCACATCTCCAAATTTTCTACAACAAAGACGTTTGAAATATTCTGGGGGAATTGTTGGACAATGCATGTGTGTGCAAAGAGGTCGGCCTGATCTGTGTGACAGAAATATTTTAAGCTGAGCTCTAACTGCGCTCTGGGACAGGCATCACTGTCAGTATCCAGAGTTCACTGTTTTACCTTCAGATCACTCTATAGACAGCCAAGGATTAGCAGTAACCCTTATAAGTACATGTATGCACCCCCCCCCCCCCACACACACACACACTGCAATAGGACCGTCAAGTCATCTAATTTTTCCATTATCTAGGGTGCACTGATTGAATGGATTATTATTTTTTAATCTATCTTGTGCGTTGCTGCCACTACTTCTTCTATGCTTATTCTTTTGGCATTATGCTGCAACAAACCTGTGCAAATGGGAAGTGTTAGCAGAACTTTAGCTACGGGTAAGTTTTAGTTCTAATATCACTGTAAAAAGCATTAGTTAATAGATAATAAGGTGTGTGTAAGTCTTTTTGCATCTCCGGTTAAGATAACATTGTGTTTAAATGCATTTATAAGATTAAATCCTTAACTTATCACAATTACATTTTTACAACTTCTTCATTTTGTTTCCTTGCTAAGATTGACATACTTTATTACATATTTATAATCACACTGGATTCAAACCCAGACCTTCTCGGTGTCATTCTAACTGTGAGGCAGCAGTGCTAACCACCGCGCCACCGAGCTGCCCATTGAATCAGAATCAGCTTCATTCATATGTGTAAACATTACTTTGGCTGTTTTCTCCTCTGGACAGTAGATACATATAGTTTTCTTTCTTATATTAAAAAAAAAAAGGTGCAAATTTTAAATTTATACATGTTAGGAGAAAGGTACAACCCTATTTACATTTGAGAGTGTAACAGCAGCAGCAGCAGCAGGTAGTAATAATGGATGTATTTACAGGTGATCCAGCAATACAAAGTACAAGTGATGCAGTGATTGTGCAAATGAGCATGAGGTGGGCAGATGGGTTACGGGAAGATCAGGGAGACAGCCTGGGGCAAGAAACAGTTTTTATATCTGGCAGTTTTGGTGTACAGAGCTCGGTAGCGCCTACCACAGGGAAGCAGTCTGAACAGTTTGTGTGCGGGGTGTGAGGCGTGTGCAATGTCTGCCCGCCTGTTTTCTGGCTGTGGACTGCTATAAGTCCTGAATGGAGGGCAGTTTGGCCCCAGTGAGCTTTTCTGCAGACCTTATTTTCCGTTGCATTCTGTTCCTGTCCTGCTTGGTGGCCAATCTAAACTAGACAATGATGGATGTGCACAGAACAGACTGGATGGTGAAGGTGTAGAAGATGATCAGCAACTTCAGCTGATGCAGAAAGTAAAACCTCTGCTGGGCCTTCTTCCAGATGGAGTCTATGTGTGGCGCAGGGTGGGCCACTGTCCCTGATGAGGCTGATGGTAGTGAATGAAGAGCTGAAGTCCACAGACAGGATAAGTGCCTGGAGTGTCGAGGTGTTGAAGGATAAATTGCAGTCCAATGTCATCTACTGACCAGTCAACTGCGGGGGGGCCTGTGATGACCTTCAGGTGGTTCGGCACCAGTTTGTAAAGTGATTTAATGGCCCCAGACGTCAAGGCGACAGGTCTGTACTCATTCAGCCCTGTGATGGTGGGTTTTTGGGGACTGGGATGATGGTGGGGACTTCACACAGCTCCAGAGATCTTTTGAAGATCTGTTTGAAGATGGGTGCCAGCTGGTCAGCGCAGAGTCTCAGTGCAAGTGGGTGGTCTGAGTGGAAGGGGGAGCAGTCGGTTCAGGTACTGCAGGACAAAGAGTTTGAGTGTCGTGGATGCGGTGGGTGATGGGTGCAAAAATAAAATGGCAGTAGAAGCTGTTCAGCTCCTGTGGGTGGTGATGTCTCTCAGGCCTCTCTGCAGGGTGAAGCAGGGTTGTTGGCTGAAAACTTGTTTTTCAGTTTCTCAGAATAGCTCCTCCAAACTGCTCTGATCTTCGTCAATGTGTTCCAGGCCTGTTTGTACAGCGCCCGGTCGCCACTTCCGTGGGCCTCCTCCTTCGCCTGGCGCAGCTTGCTGAGTTTGGTGGTGAACCGCGCTTTATTGTTGTTGTATGTGCAGAAGGTTTTGGTCTGCACACGAGTCCTCACAAAAGCCGATGTAAGATGTCACAGTGTCAGTCAGGTCATTAAGGTCTGTAGCTGCAGCTTCAAAGACACTCCAGTCAGTGCAGTTAAAGCAAGACTGAAACTTCAGCTTTCACTCAGCTGTCCATCTCTTGGCTGCTATTTTTTATTTATTTATTTTTTGCAGCCACTGGATGTAAAGCAGGAACAATGCAAACAATTCACAGATCTACTATCTAATGCAAATTCCAGATATTCTTAGGATGACATTGTTCCCAGTTTGAAAAAAAGTGTAATTAACTGTTATTTAATGCGTTTCTAACCCGTAATAAGCATAATACAGGTATGTGGATAGGCCTGAGCTGGGCACACTTTCCAGGGGGCAGGACATGTTTGACTGAATCGGCAGTCCCAAGGATCTCAAACACACACACACACACACACACACACACAAAACTCTGAAGTACACAGAGTGTTGACCTACCCACTTGCTGCACTGGATGGTAAAGTCAACAGCAAAGAGTGGGATTTATTCATTCTCATCCATCTCTCCCCTCTGTGCACTCTTTCCTGTAGAAAGTTGCTGTCTATACAATAATCTGCGGGTATTCTGCGCAGTACCTGAAGTGATAAATGGCAAATGTCAAGCTCTGCTTTACACTGCACATAAAAGAGAAACAGAGGTAGAGTATAGCGTGCTTCTGCCCCGCAGCCTGCCTTGGTTCCTTGTATGTACACGTCCGGAGACTTAACCCAGCATCTTTTACTGATGCACATAACGCATTCAAAAATAACGAAAACACTGGCACTCTGTATACCCCGAGCCATGTGTATGTGATTTGACCGTGAGCCAGTGTCATCAGTCATGCAGTGCCTAAATCCAACATCCAAGCAGGTGCTGTTGGGCAGAGTTGGCCCTACAGTGTTAAATGGACTGTTTAGCTGGCTAAGTCAACCCAAAGCTGTAAAGCGCAGCGGATAAAGCCTCAATATTCTCAGTTTGCCCATAATTCATCATACTGTGCTTCTGTGGTGGCTTTACACCAGCCAATATGCTTCGCTGGCCGAAGCCATGTGCTGTGTCACACTTACCCCAAGCTGAAAGCCACACTCTGCGTGCGCTTTGGTAGCTGTCTTGGAAATAAAGCAACCCATCAGAGAGATGTGATGGCTTACCTACAAGTCACCAAACTGAAGGACAGCACTAACTCAGATAATGCTGCACGACATTTGTAGAGTTGGTTTTTTTTGTAAACTTGCAGAACTGACTTTGCTCATGCATTTTTTATTTGAATTTTTTTTCCGGATGTTTTTTTTTGTTTTTTGTTTTTTTTTTAATGGCAACAAGAAGAAAATCTACGAGTTAAAGCTGAAATCGAGATTTTATTTGAAGGTTGTTTGAAATTGCTACATGTACTGATAAAACCTTCAATTCACCCAGGTAACTGTAATTATGACTCTATACTGAATACATTTTATACCCTTTAAAGACACTGTTGCACTGTTTATGGACCGTTCAGATTTTTATCACTGCATCAAGCTCTCAGTGTACTCAAACACTGGCTACACTTTACCTCTTGCTCCTGCAGCTGCTCATCCAACAGACTGGCGCAGCAGAAGGCCACCTCTTGCACAAAGCAGATGTGTCCATCATCCTCATCGCTTTCAGGCCATTAAGAGTATTTCTTTGGTCTCAAGTCAAGGAGGAAAGGGTAGCTGGAGAAATGTAAGAAGTCGAGACAAAGGCGGTAGGAGAAAAGGGCTGAAATGGTGTTAGAAATAGGACACAATGAAAGGTAAAAATAAAAGCGTGGACTGAAAAAGATTGTTTAGAAATGGAATTGAGAAGATGGAGGAACATGGGGGGCGAGGGGGGGGTAGGGTGGGGTAGTTGAAGGTGAGAGGTGGCGAGCCCACTGCCTCATTAAATAAAAACTCTCAAGAGTCAGAGTCAGGAAGCAGATGCTGGGGCTTCAATGGTGTTTTGAACAGAGAATCACAGATCAAAAGATAAAGTCTGTGTGACCTTTCAGACAACATCCCCGGGGAGGCGAAGGGAAAGACAAAGGCACCCACACACACATTCTCTGAGCTGGCTTCTTATCCTCTCTGGCATCCTCAGGGCTGCGCTGTAGGCCTTCCACTGGGATATACATCGCTATGTTGCCCACCTACTTGCACACACAATATCTGTTCAAAAATAACATACAAGACATTCCACATCACAGAGCCACATCAAGGCTTTCACTGGATTACGCTTAGGCGTGACACAACGCAGATCATGCAGAAAAAAGGATTTTCCTTTCAAAACGCAGCCGATGCCGTAAAATCATATATCTCATCTCGAGAGAGAGAGAGAGAGAGAGACGGAGAGAGAGAGGACCGCTCTGATGTTTGTGTACCCACAAAGTGCAAGAATAGGAACTGCCAGGAAAAGTGCGAGAGTGGCACTCATAGGTTTCCTGTGTTTTAAAAAGCTCGAGGAAAAACAGCTGTTAAGTCACTTGGAATACAATATGTAACCCACTCTTTGCACTGAGATTAAATGCATTCCAGTCTGTGGTAAAACTGTGGACATGTGCAGTATGCGCCGCTCGGGATCTGAAAAAGAGGTGTGCAAGGTGAAAAAATAACTTCATGTAGGAAAAGGCATAAAGCAACTGGTCATAAATCAAGAACAAGTAGGTGGTTGAAAGCAGAGAGGAACAGTGTAGAAGCTCGTAATGGATAATGAGGGACTTTAAAGGCCAGCGTACTAGAGAGACAACAGCTTCACAGTTCACTTCAAATTTATCAGTTCTAACAGAGGGAACAGTCAGGCTTCGCATAGAGCAGGTAGCTGGCCATCATCAAAACACTCTTTCATGCCCAGTGGCAGCAACATGCAACCCTCCATTAGCCTTTAAACAGACGAGATAAACAAGGACAGAAAACGATGGAGGAAAACAGTAAAATAATGAGCCAATTCAGAACGCGGAAGGTTAAACGCAAACCCGTGCGCCATTCTTTTGTGCTGTATGTGAAGCGATTTTAGCGTGTGCACTTCAATGTGCACGCTTTCCGTGGGTCAGCTGAACTTTAGGAACCTAAAGCGAATGGATGGAGGCCGGCGTTTGAGGCACAGCCCTGCTCAGAGCAAAGTGCTTTGCATGATTGTTACCACTCACTCCGGCAGGGGAGCGAAATCTTGATGCCCAGGAGCTACAATATAACTTGTGTTCTCTATTTACATCCATATTTATGCTGTAATGCTCCTTTTTCACAGTCACAGGGAGTGGATTATTGTGACTTCATTGTTAGTCATTCTGGAAAGTTAAGAATGCAGCTTTAAAAAAAAAAAAAAAAAAAAAAATGTTTACCCCAACGGGCCAGACTCGACAGTCTAGGAATTTTAAATCCTTGAAATGCATTTGATTGTTGGTGCATTGACTGAAAATGATATTGCAAAATGAGAATTTGCAGGGGGGCTGAGGGAATGAAAGGGATTTCTGTCAGGATTATCCAATCTTTGTCTGATTATCCAGGAAACATGGAGCAGTGTCAGGTAGAGGAGGTTGTAATTGTGGGTGTGCGGTTGCTGTTTCTGTGCGAACATGCGGTTGTGCGCCTGTGCTTGCGTGTGTGTGTTGCTTCTTTGAAAAGCAGTGGCATTTTGTGGACTGATTGAAATAATTAGCATGAGAATTGAACCATCACAAAGCAACAGTGCGCCGTATGATTACTCCTGTGTGTCTTTCGATTCAAGTTGTCTGTTAGCGTTTACCTTTCTAGCTTTGCGAACGACGTGGAGCATTTCTTTGGCTGCGATGTGAAGAGCAAGTCGAGATAGTCGTTTCGCGTGAGTCAGATCAACTGTTGGCTGTCAAAATGACACTTTGTCAGAGAGGATTTCACCGTATCCTTTATTGTGACGCTCTGTCTTCTTCTACAGGAAATGTTGTTGCACAAATTTTTTCAGGTAGCTCTGGTGAACCTGATTAAAACGTGCTGCTGTTAAGAAACACGTGGAATCTGCTAAAGGACTGAGAGAGGCTGGTTTTTCAAGTAAATGACGTTTTCAAGCGCATTTGTATACATGTAGCTCAATATGTCACATAATTTCAGTAAAAAAAATTCTAGCATCAAAAAGTTGGAACAGCAGCAGCTCAATAAACATCAGAAGAGCTACATGCCGCAGCCAAGACCACAGAATCGATTCATTATGAGGCAAGAAAGTATTAAAAGGAAGCCTGACGACAAGGAAATGTATAAATTATGTTAACATTAGCATCAGTAATTCATATATGATAATCACTGACAATGTCTTTTTTTTATTTTTAAAAAAATGAATACATCTCTTCATTCAAACCCACAACTGCAGTTTGCGCTGCAATGCAAAAATGAGGAGAGTTGCGGGTCTAAATGCGCCTGCGCAGCCGCATCGGTTTTTATTTGTGGAGCACCGTACACTCACAGACTGCTGGGCTGACAGGTTTGTGAGCTTCCACCGTGATCAGAGTTGTGACTGCTAGTTTGCTTTACTTCCTTGCAAGAGAGCGTCTGATATTTGTTGCCTTTCTCGTATCTTAGAGCAATTTTCATTCACTACCTGAGGGTGTTTTGACTTCTTTCATAGAACGGAGGTTTGGTTTTAGTTGTTGCTCCTACCCAGCAGCATAGTGAGCTTTTCTTGTCAAATAAAACATTAAATGCACCAGTAGAGAAATTTGGACAACAAAGCAGACAGTCTGTAGGAAATCTCTCTGTGTCCACATACATTTTCTCACTCTTGTCGCCTCTTATCAGCAGGAAAATTGTGAAAACTAAAATCACTTCCCTTCTTTCTTTTTGACTCAAAATTACAATCACAATGAAATTACAATGAAAAGCAGCACAGTGTGGCTTTTCTTTTGGATTATGGTTTCACTCCGGGCCATTAGAAATAGCAAATTTGGAACAATAGCTTTGGAATGCAACAGCGAGGCAGATGGGAAATTAGCACAAAAAGTAAGGAGATTTGTGTTTGGTTGCTTATATCTTTGTTGTAACAATGTTTCTTGACAATAAATCGTATACGTCAGCCAGTGTGGTTGTGTTGGCCTGAACAGCACACCCAGGCTGATCCAGCAAGTGTTCATTAGGGTTGAGGTCAGGACTGCAGGCAGGACACTCCATCCTCTCCGCTCCCAAATTCTGGAGGGAGTCTCTGATAAACCCGCTCTGTGGGGGCGAGCGTTGTCATCTTGGAGGGTAGAGTTCAGTCCCAGACTGTGGAGATGAGGGATTGCCTCACCTCAGCGTCCCTGCGTCGAGATTGTCTCAATGATGACGATCCTAATTTAGGACCTGAAATAAATAAAATAGGAATCAAACTGAAGACACTAACAGCACTCCAGACTGGCTAACACAGTATACTTATTTACATTTGAATCCTAATTTCCCATTGACCTCACACGGGCATCAAAGGGCCTGATGTGGCCCCACGGGCCGTTTAATTCCCAGGTTTGCCTTAACATAAAGCAGAAAGTCTGCACTTCAAGCACATTGATTTCAAAATTACAAGCAATATGTTTTGTCCAAATACTTATAAATGTACATATTGCTAGCTGACTAGATTTTCTGAATCTTTATATAACCATATGATGATAATATGTAAACCATCTGACTAATTTCCAAGTGCTTTGCTATTACACACTGAAAACCTGAAAGCATTGGACTGACTGCCCACACAGTCTCTTAAAAAACGATCTTTACATCTGAAGAGTCAGTTTATTCACTACCAAAACATCTTTGTTTGAAAATCTGGCATGTTGTCTCTGTACTATCACGTGGTTTAAATGACCTACAAACCCACTGAGTTCAGTTTTTGTTTCATTTTGCACAGCTGCCACCCTTTTTGTAAGACAGGGTTGTAGATCTCCAGCCTTGTGTCATTTGATAGTGAACTGTGTTCTCCTCTTGCACTGAGGTACCCACCTGCGGGGCTGCTGAGGTGTGAGGTGAGCTGTCCTTGATGCTCTTTTCCCAGTAGGCACCAGGGGCATCCGGGGGGGGTATGCAAACAGGTCATCTTGCTCAGATCTGGGTGGGGTCATCCTGCACTGTGCCAAATTGCACAGCAGCATCAAACATCTCCTCTGTGATTACTGTCTCTGACACATGGCCATAGTAGGCCAGCTGCTCTGCCACCTGCCCATGTAAAAAGGTGAAGCAGAGGAGGAATGAATCACTGGTGAAGAGAGGCAGCAATATAAAAGAGGACGCAAGGATAAAAAGGAGGGGGCTGGAGAAGATAGAAAGGACAGGGGATGAGAACTGAATGAGAAATTTGAAAGAAGGAAAATGGAGAGAAATGGAAATGAGCATTGAGAGAAAGCGAAAGAAAAATGAAAGTGTGACGTAGAAAAGGTAGACGGGGAAAGACAAAGAGCAGGCCCATAATGGGGATGCAGAATTTCCAAAAGGAGCAATACATCCAGAGACACCCTGAAATACATAATTAAATTGTGGCATTCAGTGATTTTCTTTTGTGATCTCTCAAAAGCAGGAAACCACTGCAGCCATGAAATTGGAGACATTTTTATTAATTCCTGTGGGTCTCTTTAGATGCAGCTCACTTGGTATTCAGGGACATCATTACTAAAATCTACAAAAGCTCTTATCAGTTATAATACTGCATAGCACTCTGCCTGCGTGTGTGAGGGTGTGCGCGTGTCTTTGACAAGGCCTGGCAGCAATCTCAGCTTCACATCTTTTGGCTTCTGAGGAGAATGGGCAGTCCAGCTTTTCTACAGTGTTTTTGACATTTCCATTAGTCAGGATAAAAGCTAAACAGGTATCAGACAAGCTGGACAAGGCTGTATAAAGAGCCCGAACAAAGGCGTTGGAACACCTTTCTCTGATGGGGCCATGCAGATACACGCAAACCAAAAAAAGAAAAGACAGTCAAACAGCATCATTCAGCCACTGTTTTCCCTATGAAAAAGTGTTAGCTGCTTGAACCTACTCCCAGGAATTAAGCTGCTCCTCCTGGGATTTTCAATGTCAGAACATTCATTATAGGGCTCAATGGGGCACAACTCTTTCATTAAGAGCTCCATAACACATCTCACAGGGGTTCACTCGTTATCTGTTGTTTCCATACTCCACTGCAGCTACATTTGGATAGGAGGGGGGTGGGAGGTCAGTTAAACCTGTGAGGGCAAAGAGGTTCTCCCGGTTGCTGTTGTGTGACGGCTGCGTCTGTCTTTCCTGCGTGCAAAAGTCCTTGCGCTTTTGTACAAAAGCAACAGCAATCATCCGGAGAGCTAATATCTACTGCTGGATGGTTTACAATAATGCCCCCATGCAAGTGCAAACAGTGAAATCAAATGGAGGAAGAAAAAAATTTGCGCAATTACACCCAAAGACATGCACCCCCCCAATTATAACGATGTATATCATAATTGGAGAAGGTTGTGTTCTAACTCCATGAAGCCCCACACACCCCTGTTCCCACCTGGCCCCATTTTTCACCAGCAATTTCAACACAGAAGCAGGTGGCGCCTAAGCTAGCTGCAATATTATCCAAATGATATCACTATGCAAATTATACAGGGAGCTGTCTTGTCGAATAATGCAAACAGGCAGGTACAGCGAAATGTGCGTGTGCCATTGTGCGATTGTAGGTATGTGTGTGTGTGTGTGATCACTGGCCATGCTTAGCAGCTGTTCTTTTCAAGGGTAAGGTGCATGAACACACACAAGCGCATACAGTGCGCAAACACTGCAGAGGAGGGATTATGGGTCACCGCATGTAAATGCCAGAAGAGCGTTCCCAGGCAGAGAGTCATAATTAATTCTGTTAATTCAACTGATGAGAGAACAGTGACTGTGCAGGTTCACTGAGCACATGCCTGCAATCTCAACCTGGACACCATATTCTCTGAATCTGGCATTTCTCTCTCTCTCTCTCTAATATGTGTGTGTGTGTGTGTGTTTTAACTGAAATTGCTTGCATAATTTACTTCAGGTAAAGAAATTGGCTTACACTATAAACAGACAGATAAGAGTGAAATTAAAAA
>VUQJ01020423.1:2213-14059 GCA_015108635.1 Andinoacara biseriatus | reverse complement strand
GCGGTGGGGGGGGGGGGGGGTTTGTTTTATCTTGCTTAGCTCTCCTCCGAAGCTTTCGTTGCAACTAGCATGCTAGCCAAGTTACGGAGCTAAATGTAGCTAGCTTTAGTGCTTAGCTTGTTTTGCCAACTTACACTGCGTGGAAATCACGGTTTAACACCAATCTGCTGGCTGTAACTGGCACGTTAATCCATCTACTTGCGTTCGATTTAGATCTAATAAAAGCCACTCGGCTTCTCAGTAGTTACATTTCCAGTTAGCTAGGTTAGTTTACGAGCTGTGTAGTGGCTAGCGTTAGCTAACATGGAGAAACGGTGTTTGTTGCCATCTGTCTGGACTCCATTTCCTCTGTTTTATGGGGGTTTTATTCACTACGTTGAACCCAAATAACACGGGCGGTGTTTAGGCAGCAGCATGCTGCTTGTTCGATATAAAATGTGTGTTTTCGCACTGTACTGTACAGGACAGTCTTGGCATCAGCTGAGCTGCTGCTCTGAAAGGTCCGGCTGTAACGTTACATAAAACCCCCCAAAATGCATCAAGTATGCAAATGTTTGTTGCTTGGCAGATCCCGAATTCACAGCCATGCAAAGATAGGAGCCGTGATCGTTTAGTTTTGCATCTCTGTGACCGGGTGGGTCCTCCTGCACTGCTGTTTACACGGTGCTCTTTCTTGTGTTGGAATTTCAGAGCCGTATTTGGTTTCCCTAAACGACTCCGGCCCGGGCCTCAGTCCGCGGTCTAGAGTTTGATTTCGGGCTGATAGGGACGGAAGCACGTCGGCTCGTAGCTGTCAGCCAGCCCCTGTGCTTCAGCCACCATCATCATGGGAGACAGCAGAGGTAAGTAGCAAAAACAGTCCGCAAATACTCATTTTCCAGCAATGCAGCAGGATTGTTATATAGAAAACCTGCATCAGAAACTCATGTTAATAATAGAGAAATCTTGTACTGTAAATGGTAGTAGTAGTTACAAAATCAAAGCCATGGAAGATACGTAGTATGAGAGAAACAAACCAGTACAAGACTTGTTTAAATATCAGTTTAAAGCTTAAACAGATGTGTTACATCTGGCACAGCTGACCTGATAAAGGAGTCATTTAAAATAATAAATTTGGGTGTGCTGGCCAAAATATCATCTGCCTTCCTTCCCAAACTTTAAGTGGGTTTGAATATAATTTTTGCTGTTATGCAAATAGGAAATATAATTCTGAGTGTGTCTGTGGTGTAGCAACATAATTAAATGATGTGCCATTAAAATAACCCAAATAACTCAAAGCTTAAACAAAAATACCCAACTTTGTGTTTAGTTCAGTATTCACTCTGATTCTGTTTTTTATTAACTTTTATCCAGAACATTTTAGACTGTCAGCACTTTGAACCTTTATTACTGAGCCAAGAAAGTAATAATAAACTGTGCCAGTGAACAGTCAAGGTGATTATTATAATTTTTCCTTGAAAGTCATGGAAAGCAATGAGAAGGTAGTGCAGCACATTAAGAATTAAGTACAGAAACATACTAAATATTATAAAGCACAGTTTGTTGAGTTTGTTGATATGGTTTTGAAAGCACTGATTTCTTTAGGCTGCAGTGGATGATTTGTGAGAGCGTGTGATTGACTGGTTTTCTTCCTGGGGAAAAAAGATTACAACCAGGACGCAGCCGAATGCAGCACAGCCGGCTGTAGAAGAAATAGATTCGTTTTAAAAATTACGATGTTAGAAGTTTACATTTTTATTTCCATGATTATGTTTTTTTGTTTGTTTGGGGTTTTTTTTTTTAGGAAATCTGACCTAAAAAGTGTAACAGATTCAAATCACAGAGCTAAAAAGGGAATATAGAAAAATTAATTACATTTATTCCTATTATTTACATCAGTAAGGTAGTACAAACACATTTGAAGTGAAATTCACCTCAGGTACTGTAGTAGAACAAAATGTTTCCTTTAGAAACGTAAGGAGTAAAAACTCAGTTCCACTCGGGTTCATCAGACACCAAATTCAGTGTTGAAAAACTGACTTTGGAGGGTGTTTACCTGATTGGTCTCTCATTAGCAAAGCATTGCAGTGTGTCTGCAGTTTCTTGCTGTTGTCCTGAAAACGTATTAAAATATTGACCCTGCTGGACCACACGATGTGGTACACACAGCTTCTCTTGTTAATGTATTGGTTATTTTTACATCTGGTATTTAATTGATAACTGATATATGGTATATTTTTATTTAATCTATTGCCACTGTTAAATGGCAATAGATTGGTAATATTATCAATACGACTGCTGATCAGGAGTCTGTGTCTGCATCCAGTGATGATTTTGCATTTAAAAAAGGAGCTAGTTCAACCCCCTCCAACCAAACACAATGCTTTGAAAAATTCCTGCTAAAGGTGGAAATCTCAAACATGCTTTTCCACGTGAGGCAGAAACATGCTGTTGGGTAGGACCGGGCTAAGGAGCAGATGCCGGCAGCTGGGGATGTGACCCAGATGTAAACAAATGAGTCACCCCAGCCTTGCTGGGCCGCTGCTCGATGCCCTCCCCCTGAGAGGAAGAGCTAACGGTGGATGGACATTATTGATGGGGTTGCATGGTTGTTAAGCACGTTGACCATAGATACAACGTCCCACGTGTTTTATTATGTCACAGTATTGTGCAGCTCCTGAAATGTTAAATGGTTATTTTATTGTTAAACTAAAATGTTAAGCAACAGTTGTACTTAAATCTTCCAGGGAAAACACTGCCTGAAATTCTAAACGTAACAGCGTGAAACATTTTTCATCTGAATCATTTTCTTTTAATCTGTCACCATGTCCTGAACTGGAACGTGCACCAATTTGCACTTTTTTAGCAGTACTGAATAAATAAGCTTTAAATA
The DNA here is from genome assembly GCA_015108635.1 of Andinoacara biseriatus. NCBI lineage: Eukaryota > Metazoa > Chordata > Actinopteri > Cichliformes > Cichlidae > Andinoacara > Andinoacara biseriatus. The sequence continues at coordinate 11,187 of VUQJ01020423.1, read as the reverse complement.
ACACAGTGAGCTGTCTTACCTTAAAGTTGGGGATTGTTCAGGCAGTTTTGGTCCAAAGCTAACGATAACCCGCATTAAATTTCAAGCTTTAAGCACGTTCCTGTAGCTAAGTGCTACTTTTGCACTCCGACCCTATCAGCAGCGTCCTTTATGGACAGTTTTTGATCTCCTGTTTAAAGTGCTCTCAGTTATTCCAGTTTGTTTTCTACACTTTGTGTGCTGCTGGCATCACTAAGAAAACCATCCATTAGTTGTCTTGGTCATTTTTGTAGTGTATTATTTCTTTATATAATGACATTTACTCTGTGGATATTCAGTTTTATTTATGTAGCGCCAAATGACAGCAAACAGTCGCCTGAAGGTGCTTTATTCTGTAAGATAAGGACCCTGCACTAACAGTGTCTTACTGTCTCTCGGCAGATTCTCACAGCCCAGACAGCTCATCTGTGTCCTCCCCACCATCGGGCCAGCACTCCCCTCCGCTGGTTCCCTCAGCTGCAGCCTCCATGACCTCTCTTCCTCCCATCACCTCTGCCGGGGTCAATAGCCCCATCAGTAGCATCGGCTCCCCTTTTTCTGTCATCAGCTCTTCATTGGGCTCGCCCTGCCTACCTGGTACACCGTCAGTGGGTTATGGCCCAATCAGCAGCCCCCAGGTGAGGGAGGACTCTGCTAACCCAGCTCACATTTTGCTTTGGATTTGATGTTTCAGTCAGTGTGTAGGATTTACAGCCAGCTATGGTCAAAGTGAGGGCTACACCAACTTTATCTGTAAAACAGTATCACACCAAATATATCCTATTGAATACGCTTATCATTAAAACAAACTATGAAAACCTGCTGTTTTGACTTCAGTGTTTTCAGAAATGTTTGTTTATTTTTGTCTGTTTTCAGACATTTATCAGAGAGATGCGAGTACATTGGTTAAAAGATTAAATGAAAAGGGCTCGTGTTTTATTGTGATGTTAAGCAGAGTCTTTGAATTCCTACAGATTTAAGGGGAATTATGAACATCATAAGAAGCCTCCTGGTCTCTGCATGTTCTGTTCTTTCAGATCAACTCTACAGTGTCGATGTCAGGGCTGCACGCAGTCAGCAGCTCCGATGATGTGAAACCTCCGCTGGGCTTGAAGCAGCTGTCGTCCCACAGCCCCGGGCCCATGCTTTCCCAGAAACGTCTTTGTTCCATCTGTGGCGATAGATCCTCTGGTGAGTAGACACCTTAAATCCAGCTGTTTTTCTTTGTGCTGCCTTTGAGTTGGTCATGAATGATAAAACAATTCAGAATGGCTTCTTTCTTCTCTTTAGGTAAGCATTATGGGGTCTACAGCTGTGAGGGCTGCAAAGGTTTCTTCAAACGAACTGTGCGAAAAGACCTGACCTACACCTGTCGGGACAATAAAGACTGTACTGTGGATAAGAGACAGAGGAACCGCTGCCAGTACTGCCGTTATCAGAAGTGCCTGGCCATGGGCATGAAGAGAGAAGGTGAGCCAGCACTTTGCTTGTCTTACGCCTGATTACAGTCGTAGTATTAGCCTTAAATATGCAAAGAGGTAGATATTGACCCAAAATAATCAGTGTATCCTAAACAACCTGCAGTATCCTCAAATCCATCATAAAACCACCTTTTTCAGTCAAACCTGTTGAAAGGAACTTTGAACAGGTCAAATGTTTTGGCCTTTCTTGTCTGGTCATATGATGCCAGGAACCTTTGGAGGCACTGAGTGGCTTTCCATTCAGGGGCCAGTATCTAAATTAAGTTCTATTCTAAATCTGGGGATAGTACTTCTAAAAATGTGTAATCTTAATGGGTGCAGTTTGCAGCAATGATCATTCCTGACCAACATGCAGCCTTTCAGCCGGCCGCCTCAGTCAGTCAGGCTGTAAAAGTCAGTTTGGTTACTTTAAGATAAACCACAGAAATCTTTGGTTACTGTTTGTGAACACCAGGGTGAACCTTGACCCCTAATGCCCCCATTCAGAGGGTGGCAGAGAGGAGCAGAGGCTGAGTGAGCTAAAGAAGTGAAAAGAGGAAATAAATATTTTCTGAAATGCAAATAAACAGGCCCACACCTCAGTACAACCCTGCTTAAAGTTGTGGGTCTGCCTGATTTTGTATGTGTTACCAAATTGCAGGTTTCACCCATTGTGGCTGCTCTGTGCTGTGTTTGTGTGACGCTGACAGAAACAGCTCTTTTATCGTAGTCACCATTTTTTATGATGCATAAAAACACCTAACTGCTCTTTCACAAACTGATTTTAGTCTTTAGACCACACAAATGATTTGAAGGAAGGTTTGAACTTTAAAAGGTTTGAGGAGCTTTGGCTTTAAATGTCTAATTATCAGAGAACCTTAAAGGGTCTTCAGATATCAGCTTTATATCTGCTCCATGGATGAATGAAAAAGAGAACTGTATAACTCACATATTGTGTCTTGTTAGCATCTATTAAACAATAAGTGAGTGACATCATGTTTAGAATGAAGCAGTGTTTAAATCCTCACTAAGAAACCTTTCTGTTCATCTATATCTCATACAAGTGTCTTAACACTGAAAGTCACGTTATAGCCCTTTTAATCTGAGATAATCTGCTGCTCAGAGCCTTAGAGTTGGGTGGTGTAAGTAAGATAACCGTATTGGAACCTGTGCTTCCTCGTGTCATTATTAGATTAACAGAGTTCCTCGGCACTGTTAGGATAGCACAGATTAAGGAAAGCAGTGCGCTTTCTGTGGCACATATTATCTGCATAATTTGAGTTTAATTTTGTAACTTCCTCCATCACTCTAATTGTTATATTATACCTAACTTATAATAAAATGTTGCAATTTTCAAAACATTTTTTAACTAAGGCTGTTTTCAATTTAGCATGACTGGACAGCTTTTAGGGTGAGAGAAGTGTCCAGGCATTGCATTCAGGAGGCAGTGTTACTGGCATTCCCTCGTTAGAAGGAACTGTACCAGATTATGTACCATGTATAAGGGAAGTGACAGACTCACTGTGTGTAACAATATTGAGAAGTTCAGAAAACACATCCAAGTCACTTACAGTAACACAACAGCAGTGCTGCGAGATAGAATAGAATAGAATGCCTTTATTGTCATTATACAGGATGTACAATGAGATTGGAAGGCCACTCCTGATCAGTGCCATGCAAAGAAAGTCAAACTTCCTAAATAAAAAATATAATCTAAAAAATATACAGAAAATAAAACAGTGCATTTTAAATATACAGAAAAAATTTACAAAAATATATACAGAAAATATATTAAAAATACAGATGAGAGAATATAAAAATATATACATTGTAAAAAATAATGTACACATATTAATGGAGATGGTGAGTATTGAGATCTGTCCTACTAAGATTTATCACAAGAAAGCTCGCGCTGTCACTGCAGTCACACCGACAGGCTTGAATTAGGACCAATTTTAATGTCTATTTTCCCACCAGGAGATTTTTGTACAAACATTGCTGGAAATGAGTCTGACCCCGGTGTTATATTTCACATCTGCTAGAAATCAGGTGCCTGTGTGACAAATTTCATCATCAGAAGTTAAAAACAAAGCTTTGTGTGGACGTTGGTGTACCCTGAGCATCTACTTTGAATGCTTCCTCCAAAATTCTCGTTGGAAGTAATAAAGTACCTGCTCTTCCTCGCTGTCTGCATGCAGGGAGTATAATCCTGCCTGGCACTCAGATTACAGAGCTAATCTCACGTACTTATTGTGAGAAAGCCTTGTAGCTTAATAGGACTTTAATGATCTCTTAAATGATATGCTCCTTCATCTACCATCTAGTCTTGCCTGTAAAATACCACAAATGATCCATGTCTAAAAGCTGCAGCTTGATTAAGCAGCAATGCTTCATATTCCATGTCTGCAAAGGGCTTAACATGTGTACCATAGAGGACAGAAAGAGCGAGTAAAGAGTGGTAGAGAGGGAGATGGGGGTGGGTAAGGCTTGTAAACACTAACCCCTTTCCCCCTCTCTTCCTCTTTTTGTTTCCTCTTGATCTCTCTCCCCCACCCTCCTTCTGTAGTGGCCAAGATGAACGACAGATGTAAGGAGAAGAGGGAGGGAGGGGTGTGTGTCTGTGCCTGTATGAGTGAGCAGAGATATTGCATTGCCTGTCGATTAGAAGGAGCTAGTTTCAAATATTTTTCCAGTTTCTTGCCAGTGCTCAGAGGAGGACCTTCAGTTACTGTGTTTGTAACCTTCATGGTTACAGGGGAAGTTTAATCATCACCTTAGTTTAAGTTACCTCTTAACCAGGTGCTGCCAGTACACTCACTACAGCCAAAAAAACAAAGGCCCTCATCTGTTCAGAGACATTCATTTAAGAGCAGTGTGAGGATCTCAGTTTGTCCTCTAACCCTGCTGCCACTGGCCCTATGACTTTCTGTTAGTGCAGCAGTTATCAGTGGTGGTAATATCTAACTAGCAGGACGGCCAGGTTGCTGTTGTCTTGCATCGTAGACTCGGACTCCGCCGCCGTAGGCTGTAGCTGGTGCTGGTAGTCCTGGTTCTGTTCTGCTGTGGTCGGTCCTCCACCTGCTGCAGTTTCAGGAGCCTTCCAGATCACAGCAATAGAACAAAGACTCCCATCACCAGCTGCAGTCCAGGATGGTGGACAGGAGAATCGGTGGAGTGGCAGCTGAAGGACTTTAGGACTGCCACAGCAGCAACGGGTCAGCACACATGAAGGGAACTTTCCTGAAAAGGGCTCAAACAGGAGAAAAGCATCAAAATTACATTCAGACTTTACTACAGTGAATTTAATGAAACTGGTGGAACCTTTCAGTACAGTAATTGTATCAGCTTGTATACTAAACAGGCTTTTTCAATTTGTGCCACAAAATGTAGGACAGTGGTGTAAATCTGGTACTTTAAACAATCAAAGCTGCCAGTTCACATAATGTGTGTGTGCTGATGTGTGCAGGATCTCAGTGAAGACGTCAGAACAACTGACTGCAAATCATTTGTAGCAGGCTATGATTATTGTAACCTTGTGCACTCATTTTATTATTGTGTTACTGTGTATAAACAAAGAGCACCTCTAAGGTGAAGAGAAGCATATTTTTATTAATTCCTCATGAAAGGAAAAGTCCAGAGTGATTCATATTGACATGAGTGCTGTATGCAGTAACTGGGTTCCTTAAACTTTATCAAAATAAAATTATTAGGGCGATGGTTTCCAAAAGCTTGATTCCTGCCATTTGCCTGGAATTAGAATTAAATGTTGGAAAACACTCCTGAGTTACATTAAACTGTAACTGTTTGTCTATAAAATGGTTTGTTAATAATTTATGTATTGATTGGTCTTTTCCTGCTTTAGTTATGGACCTTAAAGAAGTATGAAAGACAGTATGAGAGATGTTTTTATGAACTGTGTATATCTGTGCCTCTCTCCTTTCCTGCTCTTTATTTTTTCATTTTAATCTTTTTGCTCCTTTCTTTTTGTATGGTCACCTCTTCCTATACCAATCCTTCATTTCTCCTCTTTATTGTTCTCATATCATCTGTTAATCTTCATGTCTGCTCCTCACACTTTAACTTGGCTCATCTTGGTTTATTCTTCTCCACATTTGCCCGCCTTCCCAAATCTGTTGCTTTCTTGGCCATTCCTTTGCTTCTGTATTTTTCCTGCTTCTCTCATAATAACATACATTTACTCATCCTACCACCCACATTTTTTCCTTTCTGCTCTTCCTGCTTTTCTCCTTTCCGACCTTCTTGCCCTTTATTATTTTCCCCTGTGCTCCTGTCTCCCCTGTCCTGCAGCTGTCCAAGAGGAGCGGCAGAGGAACAAGGACCGAGATGGTGAGGTGGAGTCGACCAGTGCCGTCAACGAGGAGATGCCAGTGGAGAAGATTCTGGAAGCGGAGATGGCCGTAGAGCAGAAGACGGAGCTGCATGCAGATGGAAGTTCGGGCGGCAGCTCTGTGAGTGTCTTGAGGGTGGAAACAACCCCAGCTGTTTCCTTTTAGAGCGTTTTTATATTTAACACTAAAAAATCATCTAATGAAGATTAAGTTGCAGTATAAACAAATAAGGCAATTCTCAGTTTATATAAATAGATATTTTTAACCTTTTCCTAATTCAGGGTTATGTTGTACTTTAGATTTGCTTCAGGATTATTCACATCAGTAAACAGAGTAAAGCTTCGATGAAATAATTTCTTCTAATATTGTGCTTATTTCAGCCCAATGATCCGGTCACCAACATCTGCCAGGCTGCAGACAAGCAGCTATTCACCCTGGTGGAGTGGGCCAAGAGGATCCCTCATTTCTCCGAGCTGCCCCTGGATGACCAGGTCATCCTGCTCCGTGCAGGTGAGTCAGGCTGACTGTCCATCACAATCAGAACATTTTCCCTAATCTTTACGTTCCAGGATTTTATTTTACTCTAACACCATCTTAAAACCAGCTTTTAGAGGATCCACCGAGATCAGACACTTTTATTAAGGTAACAATCTTTAATTTCTGATTAGTTTGATTGGATTATTCTGGTTTCCGATAACCACGTCGTCGTTACCTCACTTTGTTCTTTTTTTTTCTTCATTGGGATCTGATGTGTTTTCTTCATTAGTTTTTGAGCTGTGTATTTGATGCAGCTTGTTGAAACCACAATAACTTTAACATCCCTGCTGACAAAGGTCAAGAAAACCTGAACATCGGCCCTCACAGTATTTTAGCAAGGCTTTCATGTTGTAAAGCACAGCAGTTACTATAGAGCTACACTCAGCTGCTCGTCACCGTGATTGATCCGTGTCTTTGGCACAGGTTCTGTGATGGAGGCCTGATGTAACCCTCATATTTATCTGGTTGTGGTTAGGGTTAGGGTTAGCACAGAGTACACAACCAGCACAGAGTACACTAGCTTGTGACCCACTGAGACTGGGCTAGTGTGTCCTCCCAGTCTCATACTGGAATCTTTTTAGTAAGGTGAAGGGATTAGCTGCTTCACCAGCAGTTACTGTGTTTTACTTCAGGTTTAAAGGTCTACCAGTTTTAGGTGGAACTGAATGTTGGGATCTACCAAATCCCCATGAGGAGAATCCTCATCAGAGAAGCTTTTTTTTTCAAGGTTTAATGAACAAGTGTAGTTATTTCACTAAACATTAAATAAACCAACACTATTTGTAAATTCTTTAAAGATACTGACAGCAACTTCTCAACAGGCTGGAATGAGCTCCTGATTGCATCTTTCTCCCATCGCTCCATCTCTGTGAAGGACGGGATTTTACTGGCCACAGGTCTGCACGTCCACAGGAACAGTGCCCACAGTGCAGGTGTTGGAGCCATCTTTGACAGGTAAAGCAGCTGCGGGTGGAAACATAAACGGGACAATTCTGGCACACAGACAGTATCTGAGACTCTCCCAAGCTTTTTTTTGAGGGGGAGGGAGGGGGGGGTCCAGATGAAGAGGACATGAACACATAAAGTTATTATGATCATCAGGGGGTTTCAGCTTTGTTATGTCAGTTCATTCTACTTTGAAACTAAAGTCCATGAGCTCTGCATCTGTGCAGTAGAAGACCATGAAGTCTAAAATGAGCTGATTGTGGAGAGCCAGAGTGAAATCCACTGTCCCTTTTTCATTTCACTGGATTAGTGACCAAGAATTGAGGTTACAGTGTGTTCATCTTTGGCTGGCTGCAGCTGCTGCGTTCTGCATTGGCTGCAATTGGCTGAGAGACTTTGCTTCTGTAGTGCTTCCTGTAGAATCACAGCGCATGCAGGGAGGCCGGTGACTAATGCTTACCCATAGGCATGCATGCACACCCTCGCACACTCGGTGGGATTTCACCCACTGTAGGATTTGGTAATTAATGGCTGGCAAATGTACAATACTATGTGTGAAAGGACTGTCCTCAGAATATATGAAAATGTGTTTATATTTAAATTATTGTGCAGAACGTTTTAGAGACCGTAGGTATATATTTGGTGTTAAAGTTTCCCTTTTTGATGTCTTAACTAAGGATGTGTGTGTCTAATCATAGCTATTGTCACTACCAGGTGTACTAGTCGGTTAGCCTAACTAAGATTTTATTTGATGCCCGGTGCCGGTAAATGTTTGTCCTAAATGTTATGCGGCCATCTGCCACCAGATGGAGCTGCAGCCCTGACATCGGTATAGAAAAATGCCATAACTCTCTTAACCCTTTAACGTTCAAGTTACCAAATTTGGTAACTTCATCGACCTTGATTTTCTATATGAAAATGAAACATTTTGAAAAATGTCACAACAGTAATTATGTTTTGTTATGTCCCCCAATACCACTGTACAGTTGAAATTCTGAATTTTAAAGTATTTAAATGAGTGCCCTATAAAGGGTTAATCTTGGCCTAATTTTATTAGGTCTAATGTTGTTGGTTATTTTTAAAGTTTTAACCTGAAGCACACCTCACAAGAAACTCCCTCTATTCCCTGCATTTCAGGCTATTTCCCCCGAGTTTGTACAAAGAAAAAAAAAACTAGGGGGACAAATGAGTTTGCGCCCTTAAAAAACCTGATCACAGCAAAGAGTGGGACCCAGGAGGGGGTAAAGTGCCAGTATTTTATGTTTCTCTCAGCCGGCACCGCATGTAAAACACTGGGAAACAACCAAAGGTAATTAATACGTGCAGCACAGGTGTAAACGCAGCAACACCATCGGCCCCTTTATGTAGGTTACTTCGTAGCTCTACAAAGACTCGGCGCTGAGGTCTGAATCAGGTGTAAGCTGGGGGAGAGGGAGGTGTGGGCTTCACTGCTCAGGGTGTGACCCCGTGACCCGGAGAAGTGAAAGAAAATGGATGTCTGTATTGCTTTATTATAATTTTAGATTTTAACTTTAATTCAGATGTGTGTTGACATAAATTAATTGTAGAACAAGCATAGATTATAATGCGCAGCACAGTTTGTTAATTTTTTTGGCTGTTGTCATGTTTCAGTGACGCGTTTGTTTTGTAACTAGGGGTAACTGC
>VUQJ01020418.1:13503-24530 GCA_015108635.1 Andinoacara biseriatus | reverse complement strand
TTATCATCTTGGGAGAGCAAAGCAGATTTGTAGTCAGGAGAATTAGTAGCGATTAGTAAACCCTCTGTAGAATTACCAATTCACTCCAGTTTACATTGGTTGTCAACTTTCCAAAATAGATGGTCTTTTTGTATTTTTCTTTTTGGGGAAAAAAAAAATCAACAGTGATTTATTGCACATTTTGGATACAGTTGAAGAGTTTTTTGTATCTGCCAATTATAAATTATAAATAAAACTATATTCTAAAAAAAAAAAAAAATCTTGTGTTTTCAATAGTTAAGGGAAAGATCAATCACGCTTGCTTCAGACCATAGTGTTTTCCAGTGATGTACTCGATAAGAGCCGGGTCATGCTTGCAGCTGTGTTAATGGGTAAATCATGGCGGTCTTAAAGAGATTCATTCCACAGTGGGTGCAAATTGGCAGCTAATCCCAAAGCCCTGGTTGCCTAATTTACAAAGACAGTGCAGGCGGTCTTTGAATACAACAGAGTGAAGCAGAGACTCTGGGGAAAGATTAGCAGCGATGCTACCATCTTGCTTCAACTTCCCTTTAAGTTGACTCTGGAGAAATACTGAGTGAGTTCTTGTGTTAAGCGAGAGGAGAAGATGGGAGTGGGGTAATGGTGTCAGCTGTGGACTTGGATCTGCTGAAACATGATTCGCATGATGATTAGGAGGTAGGCTTTGTTAACTGCTGTGTCTGACAGGCCTCTCCAGGCATTTGAGGTGAAGATACACAACTGTTTACTCTCTCCGCCCGGTTCAGGATGATTTATTCATGGCACACTGGTGGTCGCATGTCATATAGCGAAACCTCCATCATAAAAAGACTCATCGCCTCCTTCCACTGTTGCTGTATTTTTTTTTCTTTCTTTTTCTTTTTTTTTTAATTTGCAGTTTTCAAACTGTTTATATTCAGAATATAGTGGGGGAGGTTTAACTTTGTTGGCAGAGTGCAACCTGTCATAATATGATACAGCATCTCAGCAGTTTTGGATTTGTCTGCAGATGTAATATTGGCCCCATTCACCTTGCCAGCTCATACCCAGGAAGTTGTCTGCGTATCCTCACTTTAGTGTACATCACTTTAGTGTGGTTGTTTTGAAGAAAAGCTGTCACTTTTGTGCCATCTCTAATGCTGCTTCAGCAAACTTCTAACTCATGCAAAGAAGAAGTCTTGACACATCACATAAATGGAAATTTAGGTACATTCTGTCCAATAAGTTATTTGCAGTGTATGTGCGTTAAATTCAGTATACACAGTTTGGTCTGGTGTAATGTGATCAGGCCCTAAGCAGTGGGGGGGAAATAAATATTTGACCCCCTGAATAATTCATAATTGCAAACTCTTACAAAGACATGAGCAGTCTATATATTATAGACCACTTTTAATGGTAGGTTTAATTTTATAATGAAACATGCAGTACCAGTCAAAAGTTTGGACACACCTTCTCATTCAATGTTTTTTTTTTTTACCCTAAATTGACTATGAAGGGACACTGAATGAATCGTGTAGTGAACTTAAAACTGTTAAATCAAAAAGGATTTTAGATTCTTCAAAGGCACCTTTTGCTTTGATTGCAGCCTTGCACACTCTTGGCATTCTCAGTCAGTTTCATGAGCTAATCACCTGAAATGGTTTTCCAGCAGTCTTGAAGGAGTTCCCAGAGGTGCTGAGCACTTGTTTGTTGCTTTGCCTTCACTCTGCAGTCCAAACTCATCTCAAACCAAATGAGTTTTTTTCAGGTGATTGTGGAAGCCAGGTCATCTGACAGAACACTCCATCACCTTCTTTCTTGGTGAAATATCCCTTACATAGCATAGTGTTTGTTGGGGTCATTGTCCTGTTGGCTCTTATCTGCTGTTAACTTGCAGTTTCTGAGGCTGGTAACGGATGAACTTGTCCTGTGCAGCAGAGGCAACTCTTGGTCATCCTTTCCTGGGGCGGTCCTGATGAGAGCCAGTTTGTAGATTGACTGACCTTTATTTCTTAAAGTAATGATGGACTGTTGTTTTCCTTTACTTAGCTGCGTAGTTCTAGCCTGGTATACCAACTCTACCTTTTCACAACACAACTGATGGCACAGCTCTTAACTGAAAGCCATTCCAGGTGGCTACCTCATGAAGCTGACAATTTGTAGCTTACAGAATGCTTTTTTCCCCCTGTTTTGTTGATAATTTATCCTTCAATATTAAAATAAACCTACCACTGAAATGATAAACTGCTCATTTTTTGAAAGTGGGTGAAATTAAGAATTCACCAGGGGATCAAATACCTATTTCTACCATTATTTGAGAGCACACCTGCACGCATTTATGCACTAACAAATATTTGTTGGTCTTCATGTCTCAGTTTGATTTGTAATTTGGCTGTCAAAACAGCATCTATACTGCACAGAGAAGCTACATTTGAAAAAAATACAGAGTATCTGCGGAAATGAGTTTATTGGCTGTGAAAAAAATGACATCACCAGCTACAGTTTGTTTAACTTACTTAGTATGATGATAACTACCTAGGAAAAGTCTAACAGCCCCTCTGAATCATACTAAACAAGTAGATTTAGGTATGAAATAAAACAGCCAAAAACCAAACCACGAGATTTAACCATGAAAAAATATCACCACTCCACTGATAAAAAGGGAAAACTTGACTTAAATTTAGCTGCCACCCCCTTCAATGTGATAACCACCGAGCAGTCTTCAGTGCAAGATCTCACAGTCTCCAAGCTCAAAGGCAGCACAAAGGTTTAGGGACATGTCCAGGAGAATGCTTACTTGAATTTATCCCTCAGGAACAGCCCAGAGTTTTAATATATCCGGTGCAAACTATCTGAACTCTGGCGCGTTGCAGCGCGCATTAGGTCACGGCGCATCGAAAAGATGGAATTTGTTGCCCACAACAACACAACACAAGTTACCATCCACCTGTTGACTTTAGCTTCTTTCCCAAAATTCAAGGTGAAAGTTTGGCTTTTTGACACAGAGTAGGAGATCCAGTGTGCATTACAAATGGGAATGTGACCAGAATAACATTTCCAAGAAGGGATTATAAAAAAAAAAAAATGTATGTGTGCTGGAGCACAAGGAGATGACCTTGAATTAGCCAAATTTAAATTAGGGCAGGTTTTTGCTTTTAAATTTGAAACTGCTTGCGGTCAGCTGGGAACAAAAAGGATATGAATAAAGTTTCTCATTGAAAAGTCAAAGAGTCTAAAAGATTTATATAAGACAGAGAACCTCGTACTATCCACACAATGAGGTGTGTGGGATCTTCAAGGAAGTGGGACACTTACCTTTCAAGACCTCCCCTGTAGATTCTACCCATTCATATACAGGTGTCTGATTTGAACGATTTGCTGCTGCAACCAAAAAGATTTGGTTCTACAGCTAAACAGCGAACAAAAACCTGCTAGATGCACTGATTTGCTACACTGTTTCTATGCAACAGTGTAAATTGGTGTGCACAGGGCTTTTGATTGGTGCATCAGAGCCATTGCCCACTTAACAGCAGTTTGTAAATAAACTCCACTACTCTAAAAAACCATGGACATGGTAAGAGTTGGATGATAATGCTCCAGCACACGCAGCCCCTTTGTGTTCTTGTTTACAGTAGATCAAAATTATTATTAATATTGTTAAACTCATTATTTTTTGACTTGCTTTTTGACTACTGTTACCTTTTTGTGCCAGTTGGAGTATAATAACAGAATCCATTCATGTCTTTTTTGACTTTTGGATGAAAATGTTCAAATCCCAAACCAGAATGTGTTTGTTGCAGTTCTCTTTTGGCACAAAAGTGCTCATTTGTGATTTTTTTTTTTTCTCTCTGTGTGGTTCTTAGTTTGAAACTGTTTACTCTGGAGACTCCATCCATCAAGTGTCTGCTGTCTCAGATTGATGATCTGCTCCTGCCATCTGGTGCACTGCGTGGTGCACCCATTTTTCACCTACAAACAGGGATCATGTTGACAGCTTGAATTAGCCAGAAAACATATATATCGCTTTAAATTGTCATGCCAGGAGAACATCAGTAGGTCTAGCTTGTAATGATAAAGCTGAGGTTACCTGCTGGCTACAGATGTCTTTCAGCTCAGAGTGAAAGGTTCAGCTCTATTAATGCTTGTCATCCCATGCCAGCAGTGCCATAGACCACAGAGACCCTCTCCTTCTCCATCTATCATACATTAGGCGCCTCTGAACCCCAATTAGCCCTGTTAGAGACAGGACTGCCTTCATCATTAGCAGGTCTCCACTGAAACAACAGCTCATCGTGCTATTCACTGTGATCATTCTTCACAGTTTCCTATGTATTCGTGGAGGGTATGTTTGTTGAATTTGCCTTGGAAACCACCAATTTGGTGTGTCTCACACTGTTCTGCTGTATGCCTCTGGGTTGCCTTTCATCGCGATCCATTTCTAAAAACAATAGCTCTCCCAAAGCAAGTAAAGACAGAATTTAAGAAACAAAGTGGTTCCAGTGGCGAGGACTGAGTTACCAGCTCAAGTCACTCTTACAGAAAGGAGCCAGAACTCTAAATTCTTGAGAGGTGAGCATGGTTAATGACCAGAAAATGGCTATTCCAGATGGCCCCAGCTCCAGGGTGTCAGCAAAGAAGAAGCTGCCCACTTTCATATTTGATTGATAATCATTTACCTTTCAGTCATCCCTTTTGTTAGGCTCTTTCATGCATCACATATTATATGATAAAAAAATTTATTCTCTTTCAACTGTTATGATGTTCTATGTGATATTATCTGGCAGCAAGAGGAGGAAATGTAAATTAGCTACCTGAGATACCTATAAATTGTCTTTCAGAAAGGCAATAATTACAGTGGCATAGGCACACTGATGTTGAATAATGTGAATCTTAATAATGGCAGGAATTGAGTGTGTTTATGTGCATTTGTGCTTGTACCTAATGCGTAGTTTCCAGCACTGACTGAAGGCCAAGGGGAGTCATAACACAGTCATAATTATGTCATTAAAAAGAGTGACATCTGGAAGTTGGGGGGCATCAAGTAGCACAGAGTCACACCTCTTTCTCTCCTTTGCCCCCTGTGACACTGACAATGCACTCATTCCATCCAGCAATCTGCCCATCCTTCACACGGGAGCTGTGTGTGTGTGTGTGTGTGTGTGTGCGTGTGTGTGGCTGCGGCATGGTGTTGGGAGGGGTGTGTGGTTTGAGGGTGGGAGAACAGGTGGCAGCCATCAGGAAATGGATGGGGAATGTTTTGAATGGGAAACTTGCCTCCATTCCTCACGGAGTACCTGGGTGTCTGCCCTTCACCGGTGGTCCAAGAGGCACAGCGAGGACGGGAGAGATGAAATGAGAACAGGTGGTGGTTTGTTGCTTAACGAGGAATGGAGTTCCCCTGTAGGTCTGAGAAAGCACAGCCAACAGAGCACTGTGGACTTCGCCTTCACAGCAGGAACCCTGCTGCTCGCAGGTCTCAGTGGGCCACAGACTGCATCCAGAACAAGAAAGCTTTACAAATGAAGCTCAGCTCACATGACTTTGGCAGTTGCAAATAACAAATTTGCCTAAGACAAAAAGTCCACTGCCAGAACAAAATGAACAATGTGTAATTAATGACATACCCCGCCTCCAATCTGTTTTTGGTCAAGAGCCAGGCTGCCATCATTTTGTACTTTGATTGAATTGCAGTCACACTCCCAACTATTTGAACTGCCCCAGTCCCTAAAGTGCTTCATGCTCCCGCAACTGAGATGTTGCATGGCAATTAACAGCTCCCCGACCTCTGAGTGTGCATTAGTCAGCAGGACCCCGCCCTCCTCTGCAGCGAGCCTGCTAATATTCCAGCCCCAGCGCAACTCTAATGTATCAGCTACAGTAGCTCGGGATCCATCTGAACCTCTGGTGCTTTGATGAGCTCATTCTCTCAGTTCACCACACCTCTGGTAGAGCATCTGCTTTGTAACTGTCAAACAAAGCCCGAGCTCATTGTAGCCGTAAGAAAAGAAACCCAACTGCTTTTGCATACACAGCCATCAGTTCTTTTTTTTTCTTTTTTAATAACATTTACCAGACAATTAAGCCAGAGTTGTAATTTCTCTTCCTACATATTATATTTTTCAAGCAAAATGGGTATCCATCATTTTTTCCTCTACGTGACTGTGCAGCTCAAACATTTCATCTCCACAGTTACAGCTCCGAGGAGGCTGATGTGATCTAATCACTGAGATGTATGCTAATTGTGCTGTTTGACATCACTGGCTGAGATTCATCAAAATATCAAAAGCAACAAATTCTTTCGAGAGGGAAAAAAAAAAGGATCATCAGTGTGTTTTTATTTGTTCCTAAAACTCCTTTCTCTCAGCGCTATTAAATTGAACATCCCCAGAATACTTCCCAAAACTGTTTATGAGCTCAGTAAATGTTTGGGTATATATATATATATTTATAGTAAGTTTAGATTTTTGTTTTCATCCATTATGGTTTGACGCACTCCTATCATGCTGACTTTGCCAAGCCTAAAGGTTTGAAATTTTAACAAGCTCGGCATCCTTAAACCTTGATTACATTATCTCAGGAACCATGCGTAGCAGCAAAGCAGTACATTAAAAGCTACATCTCTGGAAATAGTAAACAAATGAATTAGGTGAGAGACTGATTAGTTATGGCAGTCTTGGCTCCCTCCTCAGTTCTGTAATCTATTGAAGTAGAAAGATATTTTCCTCAGAATGCCTGTGATACCATCACAGGCATTTTGCAGTTTCTCAGAGGACAGTCTTGGCGTACTGGCATTGGTTTTATAAAAGATAAAACGATTCTGAAAGCTTATAGGTGTGATGCATATCTACAACTGGTGTCCAACCTAATGCTTCAAATATGTACCCAATATGGAAAATACATTATATATCTAGATATTTAAAGAGATATGTTTTTTTTTAAGAGGCTCTAAACACAATTAATGCAACAAATGTAAATTATATGCACTCATCAGCTACTTCACTTGGTACACCCATTCAATCTAATCAGTCAACTTAGTGCATTTAACCATGTAGATACAGTCAAGATGACCTGCTGAAGTTCAAATCAGAATGTGGAAGAAAGGTGATTTAAGTGACTTTGAATGTGGCATGGTTGGTGGTGCCAGGTGAGCTGGTCTGAGTATTTCCGTATTTCTTCTCTTGGGTTTAAAGAGAATGGTGCAAAACAGAGAAAATATGCAGTGAGCTGCAGTTCTTCGGTTGAAAATGTCTTGTTGAGCTGATAGGAAGGCAACAGTATCTCAAATAACCACTCATTTCAACCAAGGTTGCAGGGCTATTTCAGAAACTGCTGATTTATTGAGATTTTCCTGCACAGCCATCCACAGTGAGTGGTCCAAAAAAGATAAAATATCCAGTGAGTGGCAGTTCTCTGGGCAAAAATGTCTCAATAAGGACAGAGAAGAATGGCCAGACTCTAATAACTCTAATACCAATTTCTTACAACCAAGGTAAGGCACGCAGAAGAGCATCTCTCAAGGCAAAACACATTGAACCTTGAAGCAGATGGGCCACAGCCACAGAAGACCACACTGGATGCCACTCCTGTCAGCTAAGAACGGAAAACTGAAGCAATAAATTCCACATTCTCTCCAAAACTGTACAATAGAGGGCTGAAAAAATTTTGCAGTTTTGCTTTCTGCTGTGACTTTTTGATGCCTTTTTGATTCGGTGTAAACAACATGAAATGCAATGTTGTTGGGGGTCTAATTTATGGATATGTGATGGATATTTTTCTACTTGAGGATAGTTGTTGACCATGTCCCTCCCTTTATCATCCCTTTACCCGTCTTATGACCGCTGCTTCTAGCAGGTTAATGCACCTTGTCACAAAGGTCAAATCATGTCACACTGTTTTTTTTTAACATGGCAATGAGTTCACTGGGCTCAAATGGCCTCCACAGTCATCAGATCTCAATCCAGTAGAGCACCTTTGGGATGTGGTGGAACAGGAATGTGTAGCTGACAAATCTGCAGCAATTGTGTCAATATGGACCAAAATCTCTGAGGATCATCATCTATAATTCACTCCACTGTATCAGGGTGCGGTCAGAAACTGTAGCAAATACCTGAAATATAACAAGATAATATGCACAATGAGACTTTTTAGTGATTTTGTTGCAACAATCCTTTAAAATATAGTGTTTATCCACACAGTGTGTCCCCTCTGATAGAGGAAATCAGAGGAACGAGCACCACCTTAAACATTGACGTAAATCTGAACCAGCACAGGGTCAGCTGGCTTTAAAGTGGACCTGGAGGGAAATCTTTTAAAAAACAGATTCAAGCTGAAGGGACTGTCAGAAATACTGGCCAGTGTCTGCTGCTAATTTTTGGCTGTGAACAGGAGCATTGTACAAAAAAAAAAAATGTTTCGTGAGTTAGTGTGTGGTTTTGATTTTCAATATCAAGCCTAAAGAGTTAGCGGAGGGAATCCGAATCATTAAAGTGGTTATATCAGTTAATCTTACTGACGTTGTCTTCAGCCAGCCATTTATTGAGTCTGTCTCTTTGTCAGTCTCCCCATCCTTTCTACTCCAAGATCCCCACAGCATTGTAGGCTCAGCTTGAAATCCGTCAATCCCATTACATTTTGTAAGTTGTCTTTGCCCAGTGCCTGAACAGAACAAGTCAAATAAACTCCTGTCCTGAGTTTACCCTCTTGTCCTCTTCCAGAAACAAACAATATCCCAAGAAACATCTCTTACCTACACCTTCAGCATCACCATTTAAAGGTGTTTAATGAAACATAGCACAGTGAATGAAATACTCATTCATAATTGAGGATTAGGTTTTTAATGGGTGACTCCCAGCCGCATAATACATTGCCGCCTCAATTGTTTCCAGTTTGTAAATAATGTAATGCCGTCTTGATGAGTGAAAGTGGCCATGGGCCATGCAATAGTAATGAACTGTGGGAGCGGGCACAAGCAGAACTGAAATAATTCTGTTTGAGGAGGACGGTTAAATATCCACAGCTGCCATCAAACACATCTACAGGGATGTGCCTGGATAAAAGAATGTGTTCCTTTATTAATTCATCTCACAAACTGTCAAGTGCTCTAAAGACTCGGTAGTTTGTTCAACATGAGGGCGCGAATGAAGAGAAAACGCTTTGAGGTTTGACTGGTAGCAGCATTCGCTAATGGCAGGATCGAAGGAGTCTATATGCATAATCGCGCCAAACTGAAAGCTCAGTTTTTATTTACGCACTTTATAACTCAGCACAAGCAAACCTCAATATTCAGTCTTCCCTCCCATCCAAATAGATTAAAACACATGTTCTATAATGGATCAACAGTAAAAACTTATAACTTTATTAAACAATATTTAATATTACAATTTTAGAAGCTCTTCCTTGTTTTTGCTCAGGTCTGAAAGGTCAAAGCAGCCTCTTGAATCAAAATCAAAACCACTACATGCACTGATTGAGCGTGATGAGGCAAATGAGCGTTCCTGAAAAGGGCGCCTCGGTGCTTCTTGCTGAATGAGAGCCTTGAGAGACATCAAGTGGTCTTTGTGGCGTGTGATGTAAGTTGTGAGCAGGAAAGGGGAAAAAAAAGGTAAACACACATGTGCGCACACACAAACAACAACAACAATAATAATAATAAAAAAAAAATAAAAATACACATTCGCAGCTGACTCGGGTGTGTCCTGTGATGCATTCCTGAATGACGGGAACAATTACATTCACGGCGTGTTTGTGCGGCTTAATTCCTTGAGAGACATCAAAGAAGTTTTTTTTTTTTTTTCAGTTAATGCGCCATTTTGACTAAGTAGCTTTACCCCATGCATGTCCGCTCCTCCTACTGAAGTGTGCCATTCAGTTCTGAGTGTAAAAATCCCTCCAAATCCCCTCGAGAAAAACAGCAGCTTAAAGGAAGGCTAGTCTTCACTATCCCTGCTCCTCCGCTCTCTGTGAGATTATACTGGAGGACATGAGTCACTTTTGTCATACAACTTGTGAGCCATGAGGACATGAGTGGAAAGGACAGCAGGTTGTGACCCATGAGCAAAACTGGAGAATGATAAAAAAAAAATTTTTCAGTGACCTTTTGTTTTGATCGACAGGGACAATTTGGAACACATATTTTGAATAAGCATCTGTTTCATTAGGCACATTCGGGCCAATATTACGATATACTGAAAGGCTTTGCTAATGTGCATTAAAAAATTAATATAGAAAGCAAACATATAATTTTTAAAGTATATTTTTTCAAACTTCATTCTTATTCTTCTTCAGAAACACTCAGCCTGTCCTGATTTGTGCATTATCATATGCGACCTATAGATGTCCTTGTTCAGCAAGTGATTCTGTTTCGCTTCCATCCTAAAAAATGAGTTACCTCTGTTTCACAAAGTAAAAATATTATATCCATTCCCTTTAGAAGGAAAATATACTGACATAATATCACCTGGTTGCTTTTAAGCTGGTTGTGTGTCTCTTGTTTCTGTTCGCGTCTCTCTTTTTCATTCTCCAGCGCTCGGGTTTTTATGTGGATATCTTGCAGTTCTAAATAAAGATGTGTTGCAGAGGGAAGCCTTTTGGAAGCTGCAGTGCAGATTCATCTCCTCTGTAGCCTCTACAGAGGTTTCTGTAATTCAGCATCTGAGACACAAGTTGATCCAAGAGAGCACAGGCAACTGAGCAGTTCTGTGGTTCACTCATTGTGAGAGCAGAAGTGTTTAATCATAATCCCTGGAGTGTTTTAGAATAATTGACCCAGACTGCATGTATTAAATTTAACTTGCGGGCATGATTAGTTATCACGATCAGTTATTATTTTCGCTGCGGCTCAGCAGATTGCTGTGAGGAATTCTTTTTTTTTAACATTCTCAATAGCTTCAAAATTTTTGAATTTAACTTAAACATTTCAACAAATGCTCCTGGGTGGTTTTACAGGTGATTTCTGCTTTTCTTTTTAAACATCCAAAATCATTATGAAAAGACATAAATGTCTGTGATGAAGATTTAAATTCCCCGTTTGGAACTGATCACAACACGTG
>VUQJ01020415.1:2146-16461 GCA_015108635.1 Andinoacara biseriatus | reverse complement strand
CCTTTTGACACTGGCTTTAAAAGTGAGTCAGTCCCCATAGACTTCATTATTAAAATGCACAAATGACATGAGTGTATGTTTACAGACTGATACAAAAAAAACAAAAAAAAACATTTTTATCTCTGTTCATGGTTATTTTTTTTACTTACTAATTGATTGGTACACTACTGAGGCTTAAAGTGAGGGGCATGGTTGTTTGGATTGACAGGTGTCAGTGTCAGTCTGTGTCTGCTATGCTTCAACTCTACTAGTTATTGCCTGTCAACAGTATTTGTGCCACTTAGAGGACTTTTAATGAAATTATCTCAAAAATATGTTTTTGTGTGGTACAGACAGTGCATGAAGTTTGTGCTTCAGTTTTTCGTGTTTTATTCTTTTCACCTGCATTAATTAGCAGATATGCTTGCATCCTTACAGTTTATGGATGCAGCTTGTTAATCAAACTTGAATTGGACCCTCTGGTTCAAATATTACAGTGGCAACATTCAAAATGTAAATGTTGAGGCTTTAAAAGAGAGAGTCCAAAACCAGTGAGTGACAGCACTGTAGCCACATCCATCTTTTGGATACAGTCTATAATTTCAAACCTAAGGGCTTGCAGCAAGGCTCAGTATAAGATAAATGTTCTAAAGCTACTACTGCAGGGTCCAAGGATCAAAACACGGAGCTGGAAATTAGTATTTTTTAATGATGTCCTCTATTTAAAAAGTCTCATTGAGATTAAAAATCTCCTCTTCAGAAGTGACCTAGCCAAAAGGGCAGCAGACATTAATAGCATGACAGGTCCCCTTTAGATAAATTAAAGTTTAAAGATCTTTCCTCTTAGTCTGACTAGACTCATGGAAAACAAACATAACTTCCGGCTTGAGAGTTGCTAATGACTCAGTAAGTGAGATGATAGTGTTGACAGGAAGCCAGACATGCGCCACCTCTCTCTACCGCCCTCTCTCTCTCTCTCCATCTGTCACATGCACATGCAACAGTTTGCAGATTGAAGACAAGCTGGCATCAGTTAGACCAACTAGACTCTCTATGTGTACATATGCTCAAATTAACTGGAACGTTTTTTTTTAAAACCATAATTGTCATTATATTCATTTTAACCAGTGCAGAACTAATATAGACATTTAAGGCTCTTTTTGCTCTTCTCAAGCAATCTCCTGTCACATCTCACAGACTTCAAGGTTTGTGTCCATCAAAAACAGACTGCACAGCAGAACAAGTTCAAACAAGAGGAAAATGCAACCACGTGTGGTTCTTCCTCCCAAACACTCTTGCTTTTTTCTCACGCGCTCTCACATGTCCGTGTGTCAATGAGCCTGAATGACTTTCTCTCTTCTTTTCACACACACACGCACACACACACACACACACACACACACACACATTTCCTGTCTCTTTCAATCATTCTTTATTTTCATTTTAAGGTCATCCTCACACACTATACATGGTTACAGCACAGTAAAGCAGCCCAGCATTTTCTTCGAATCACTAAACTATGTCCTCAGTCAGCTACTGTCAGATATAAGCATTTTATAAGTGCATGGTTAAATATGCAGTAACTGGCAACTGGCTACTTATATCTCAGTTATAGAGGCACTAGGTAAGAATAATATTCCCGTTATTTAAGCTCTATTTTCTTCACCAATTCCAAAAGGAATCATTTGTTCACCTGGTGGTGACTCACTTTGTCCACCTGCTTGCTGTCTGCTGGCCGAGCACCAAGCTGCACCTGTTGTCAGCTGGAAGTTGAAGGCGTAGAGGAAAGCGACACTGAATCAAAATGACTTTAAAAGGATACAGACTACACAATAAATGCTAGAAAGCTTTAAAAAATTAATTTCTAAGAACAATATGTCAAGTTGCTGATTGCAGCCCCTTAAAATAAAGTTTTTTAAAGTGCTGTTTTATGTAATACTATTGTTTTGTTTCCCTAATATGAAGGAAATCTGGATGAAGTTGCACCATCTGTCACAGCGAGCCCCACTTTGGCAGTAGACTATAGTGTTAATTATAAATAGAAATGATGACTTGGTTATAAAAATATATTTTATACCAGATAGTAATCTTGTTTGGTGCATTTTTAAGATATTTTGAGCCACACAGATATCACACTGAGCTTTTAAAATGCCATCCATGTGACTGATCCAAATGTAAATTCCACTTTATATCATAAAGCTCCAGAGATGTCCAGAAAGATTACAGAGGATGTGGCTCATTTGTAGCTATGATTTCCAAAGAGCAAAAAAATAAAGACAGATCTAAGTATAAATTAAACATATTCAGTCACCCATTCAAATCATTAAATTAAGATGTTCCACTCACTTCCATGGCCACAGTTGTATAAAACCAAGCTCCTAGGCATGCAGACTGCTTCTGCAAACATTTGTGAAAGAATGGGTAGCTCTCAGGAGCTCAGTGAATTCCAGCATGGTACTGTGATAGGATCCCATATATGCAAAAAGTCTGGTCGTAAAATTTCATCGCTACTAAATTTTCCACAGTCTACTGTTAATGGTATTGTGAAAAAGTGGAAGCAATTGGAAATGAAAGCAACTCAACCACAAAGTGGTAGGCACCAAAAAATCACAGAGTGAAGTCAGCAGATGTGCAGGAGTCGCTAGCTTTCTGCAGAATCAATCACTACAGACCTCCATATTTCATGTGGCCTTCAGATTAGCTCAAGAACAGTGTGTAGAGAGTTTGGGATGGGTTTCCATGGCTGAGCAGCTGCATTGTCAAGCACAATGCAACGCATCAGATTCAGTGGTGTGAAGAATTCCGCCACTGGTCTATTGAGCAGTGAGGTGTGTTGTCTGGAGTAACGAATCATGCTTTTTAGTCGATGGACAAATCTGGGTTTGGCCATTGCCAGGAGAATGGGACTTGTCTGACTGCACTGTGGCAAGTGGAAAGTTTGCTCTGCCCCTTATTTCCATTGAAAAGAACTCTTAATGCTTCAGCATACCAAGACATTTTGGACAATTTCATCTTTGTGGGAACAGTTTGGGGATGGCCCCTTCTTTTTCCAACATGACTGCACACCAGTGCACAAACCAGGTCCATAAAGAGTCCCGACCTCAACCGAACACCTTTTGGATGAATTAGAATAGAGACCGCAAGCCAAACCTTCCTGTCCAGCATTATGTCTGAACTTACAAATGTTCTTCTGAAAGAACAGTCAAAAATTGGGATGTCACTCAAGTTTGATTACTTTTGGCAATATAGTGCATCTAAAAACTTTTAATGATAAGGCAAAATTGTTTAGTCATTTTTTGTTGCATTCATTACTGTTATGAACTGTTATGTTTGCATTAGAATATTATATTTTACAAGCCTAACCAGGGACAAAGTCTGCTAATTAGATGGGGTAGAAGTCCTATATTATACCCATAACCAATGGCCCCCCAAGCCATTGGTTATGTTGAACCCTGCTTATGTGGGAGTTGACGCAGTGGGTAGTCGGTAGATGCTTGCCTCACAACGGAGGGTCTCTGGTTTGAATTCCCGTCTGAGCGCATACTGTCATTGTGTCCCTGGGCAAGACACTTAACCCAGTGAATGTGGTTGTGTGGTTGGTCTTTGGTGGTGGTCGGAGGGGCTGTAGGCGCAAATTGGCAGCCATGCTTCTGTCAGACTGCCCCAGGGCACCAGCAAGTATGATTGAGGTGTGAATAAATAGTGCATGAAAAGCGTCTTTGAGTGTCTAGAAAAGCACTATATAAGACTAATGCATTATTATTATTATATGTGCATGGTACCAGCCAAAAGTTTGAACACAGTGGTTTTTCCAAACCTTTTACTGCATATTATTTGCATTTTACTTAAATGTTGCAGTGTTTGTATTGATTGTTCCTAATAAATACAAAGTCTTAAAAAAATACACGAGCCAAAGCTTAAACTTCAACAATATCAGATCACAAGTATCTGTGGATTCACCACAGTCACTTTCAACTTTTTAAGCCTACAGGGTTCAATGAAAGGATGTGTGATGGGGCTATGAGGTGGCACTGGACAAAAAACCCACTGTTTTATTCCAATTACTGTACTGGACCACCGTTGCACTTCAGGGTAAAGTCAACCAAATATCTTTGGTGTACAAACAGTGCATATACAAGTCTACAGGAAAGGAAAAGGCATCTTTTTCACTTTCACTGTGTCAACTGTTGGGTAAATGTTGCTGCAGAAAGCCAGTGATACTGAAAGAAAACAGGTCATCTTCCAAGTTGTGGAAGGGAAGTCCACTCCCCTCCAGTGTAAACAAACAAACTCTGCCGACCAGAGCAGGGTAGGATGACTGCAAACACACTAGAGTGATGAAGGCTGAACAGAAAGCCCAAAGAGGTCAAGTTAAATAGCATAATGACACACTGAACGCTGACAAAAAAATCTTTCCAGATGTCAGTGTTTTGACCCTAAACAGACAAATGTCCACCCCACGCCTATGACAAGTTCCAACAAGTGTAAGAAGCTGCTAACACTGGACAAATGGGACAGAGTAAGAGCAAAGCACAGTAAATAGTGCCAAGACAAGACTTGGCTCAATCAAATGCTCAGTTAGATGTAATAAGCTAGTTATTGTTCTTGTTAATGTATTTTTTTTAAATACTTTGCAGGGTTTCTAAAAACATTTTTAACTTAAAAACATTTTTAATACTATTTTAACTATCAAAGTGGCTGGCAAAAACAATAGGGCCTGCAATTATTTACCATACCATACCACTTTCCAGGTGTAAACTCAGTTAATGTGCCTGGGCGAGAACCCTTACGTGAAGTGACTGACTAAAAAGGACTACAAACAACTAAAACAAAATCATCCTAAAAACACACAAGACAATAACATACACACACAAAAAAACAGAAAAACACGCCCCACAAAAAAATCCCATGATCCTTTTAAAATTAGGTTTCAAAGTACATCTTGGCTAATCAGATCATGAAAGGACAGGTGAGGCCCACTGGTCCTGTACTGGTCCTGGGACCTGTGTCATGTGTATCCAAGAATTCACTACTGTCTACCACTTCCTCTAGAAAGGCAGAAAGAGCTGCACATAGTTATTACATCCGTCTGTTGCCAATCAAGCACCATATTTGTTCAGGAAAGCTTGGCAAAAAAAACCCTAAAATGTTTCAAGAAGATTATTCCAACTGTTGGGACTGGAATGACAGTTATTTACAATTTGCAAAAAGGCAACGGATGGAAGGAAAAAGAGACCAAAAAAGTCCTTTATTGATTAAATATTTTGTTATGCTGGGGACACACTGGGACACTTTTGCTTTTCCACAGAAATATAAAAAAATATATCCCAGACCACTCGATCACAATATATACACTTTCATATAGTGCTGTCAACGTCATGTCTGCTAGCCAGTGTAATTGAACGGATTTGGCCTTTGGGCCCTACATATTGTAGGTGGTTTTTGTCCTACTTTTCAATTGGAACAAAATGAAACAAGCAAAACATTCTTGCTTGAGAGAAAAGATTGACACTAATAAATAAATAACCAGCCATAAGAAAGTGTCAAACTCAAGACTTCTGATTCTGAAGTGTACTTGTGTACTTGTAGTGGTTGTGGTGTGCTGTCCAATCCCAAGGACTGCATAATAAAATAAACTGTCACATGTTGATGATCATAAACAGCTACAGAGGAACGTCAAGCCAAAAACATGACAGTTGTTGTATTAAAACCCCATGTACCTTTGCTTTCATCGCAATAATATAATCAATATTTTTGGTTTTGTATGTGAATGTCTTGAGTGGACCACAAACATCTGGCTGACTATGGTGCACTTTTTCCCCTCGGGTCCAAAGAAAGGTTTGGCCAAAATCAAAAATGTTGATGAGGTTGCTACCAAAAAAACGGTGGCTACAGAATATATTTCACTTGGAAGGAAAATTTAAGACTTTCCATGACCTTCTGGTGTTTTGACGTTGAGATTTTTGAGACCTTTCAAGACCTGCAGATAACCTGACTTCTTGTTTTATATCTCTGGAAATACTCTGTGTCAGTTCAGCCAGAAAACATGTGGAATAGATTATGCAAATTCAGAATATGTACAGCAATTTTTTTGAATCTAAGCTCTGACCTTGCTGTTCCCCTCAAGGAAACATTAATAACTTCCCCCTCAGGGAAACATATGGTAGACTGAGAACCTACAGGTGGATGCCAGGTGGAGGCAGCAGCAGTAACAGAAAAATATGTGCAAGAGAATAAGTAAAAGATGTGAGAGTGTCCCATGTGGGTGAAGTCAGCAAAAGGAATCCTTGTCTTAATGATAAAAAATAATCATGGGACTTGTTAGGTCTTATCACCCGTTTTTATTGGAGTAAAATAAAACCCCAATTCCAAAAACAGTTGGGACACTGTGCAAAATGTAAATAAAAGCAAAATGCAATCATATGCAATCATAGAACACAGAAATCATATCAAATGTTTGAATTGAGATATTTTACTATTTCATGAAAAATATTAACTCATTTTGAATTTGATGGCTGCAGCATATCTCAAAAGTTGGGACGGGGACAACAAAACGCTCCCATCCAAGTATCTTTTTCAGGGAAAGATTTGCATATTTCAGCAAGACAATGCTAAACCACATACTGCATCTAATACAACAGCATGGCTTTATATTAGAAAAGTCCGGGTACAGAACTGGTCTCCCTGCAGTCCAGATCTGTCAACAACTGAAAACATGCACCATGCGACAGAAGACTCAGGACTGCTTAGGAGCTAGAATCCTATATCAGACAAGAATTTCCCTCCCAAAAGTCTAGCAGCTGGTCCTCTCGCTTTTCAGATGTTTACAGACTGTTTTTAAAAGAAGAGGGGATGCTACACAGGTCATATCTTGCCTTTTTTGAGACATGCTGCTGCAATCAAAATTAAAATTACTTTATTGTTATTATAAAATGGTACATTTCCCCAGTTGAAAATCATTGCATTCTGCTTTTGTTTACATTTTACAGTGTCCCAACTTCTTTGAACAGGGGTTGTAAAGGTTTTCAGACATAGAACACATGGAGTTCAAATCCTTGACATATGAAGTAAAACTAAACCGTGACAAAACTCAGAGCAATATAACTCAGCACACAGTTCTGTCGAAAAGATTTAATATCTCAAGGGGATTTCCCTCGTTCACTTGATTACTCAGTACAGCACAAAGCAAACCACAGCTAATTTCCACTGTAGTTTGGTTACTTTAAAAAGGCAACATCCATCTATAAAACCAGTTCAAAAGGTTATAAATCCTCTTGGCCCACCTATTAAACTTTTACAGTATATAAGACAAGAACTTACATCAAAAACAGATATTTTTCTTTCTAGTTCCGCAGTTTTGAGGAGCATATTTATTCTGATTGGGCTCCCCAACTGAAATATATATCAGTGTAAATAACCGTTTGATTGTCGCTCACCTCCATCTTCCAACGGCTGAGCCATTCTTCTCTCTGCCTCCTGCTGATGTAGTATGGATCTCCAGCCTGGAAAGTCACTCTGGGGACTGGCCTCCTCCGCAGCCTCCCAGTCTCACCCTGCATGCACACAAAAAACTTGTTATATACTTGTGTATACCACAAGAGTGATTAATTTCATTTCTCCATGTAGAAAACAAGCATAAGTGCTGTAGAAACTTGTTTTCTCACCTCTCTGGGGGAGTCACAGTTTCTATCATCTGGCTCGTCTGCAGGGAAAAGAAAAGTTAGAGGAAATGGCTCATTTGTACAGATTTAACGAGAGGTTTAATGAGGAGGTAAAGATGTGGTTTTCATCACTTTGCCCCAGTGTACTTATTTAAAGTCAACATGCCCTCAAACATTGCAATCTGGAAGTCATCTGGCAGGTAACATTTTATAAATTAAAGAAAACATAGCATTTGTTATTATAAATATCCAGTTTATATTTACGTTTTTAAACTGATAGAAAGTTATCAGAACTTTACTGAATGCTGTCAAATCATAGTGATGAATTATATATGGGCTAAGAGCATAAAACCTATACCCTTATTCTTCTCCGTCGGCTCCTGTTTCCGACGCCCGCGCTTCTTGCGAGGGGAGGGTGATGGCTCCGGCTCCTCAGGCGGAGTTGGGGGGGCGTTTGCACAGGGGTCAGAGGTCGCCATCTCCTAGGAAACACACAGAGCACAGAATAGGTATGAGAAAACTGCTGTGTGCCCTCGTCTAGACCCATCAAAGGGCTCCACAGACATAATAATCATACAAACACACACACACACACACACACACACATATGCAGGCTCAATGTTCACACATAAAACAAATGCCTGCACACACACACACAATCAAAGGGCTACTTCAATACCTGTACACACACATTAGTCTGCAGAGGGTGTCTGCACAGGATCAGTGTAATAAACACCCACCCAGCTCCCATTAACACACACACAAACACACACATCTAGTTGATGACAATGGGGGGATTGTACTCATGTTATTAGCCGCACTAAATGATCCAAACTTTGTTATATATATTTATACATTGCCTAATGTAAAACAAAAATTTTAAATAACAAAAGGTTCTGAAATTTTCAAACAAATACATTTACAATCCAAATATCAATATGAATTGATATGAAGACTCGAATAATCATGAACTAAAACAATTTCCTGCCTCTATTTCAGGGGCTAATCCATTAGCATCAATGATGCTAAAGAAACACAAGCAGGGTTTTTTTGTGTGTGTGCTGCTAAAGGATTTTATAGATTGGTGGTTAAAAAGTGCAGAGCAAAGCATGCTAATGCTAACCTGCACTAACAAGCACACAAAGGCTGTAATGAGCAGCTGAGGCTTCCTGTAAAAGGCAAGAACACTAAAAAGGTGACAAAAAGGGCCTCGGGACACACTGAAGTACTCTAGCACACACTTTACACACTCATACTCAAACATAAAGTTATAATCCAAAGGTACATTCTGGTGGCCTTAAACACCCCACATAATGGCTAAAATGTTCTGTTTTTGTTTTAAATATATGCTGTTGCCCTTTTGTATAATAATTTCAAATAGTCATGCTCATGTATATGACCACCTTCTTAGAATTAATGCAGGATCAAGAACTAAAAGGCAGCAGGGTCTCCGGACTGCAGATACAGTGACAGCACAGCTTTTGTATTTGTTTACAGAGTTAGATTCAAAACTCAAGCTATTCATGATTATACAATTTTATAGACTTTATAAATTACAGGAAACACATCAAACTCACACTAAATAAATCAAACTGATCCACTAAAGTCAACCACTTGGTCCAAGTGGTTGACTTTAGTGTAAAACTTGCTATTTGAAATAAAAAAATTGTGTATTAGTGTAAAAACACATTAAAAATTGTGATTATCTAATGATAATAATACATTAGCTTAAAGGAATTAAAAAGATGTGAACAAAACACTTGTGATATGAATTAACCAAGCTGAAAATGATAAAAGAAAGTTAGCACACCAGTGTCTATCCTGTGAACCATGACATGCCCTCAATGTGAGCACGTGGCCTTAACATTTATTGTTATAGGCCAAACATGAAATTAAAGCTGCATTAATCAATTAAACACAACACTAAACCTGCTCCTAACTTTTAAGCAAACAACTGACTACTTACACATTCAGCAGAAACAGAGGAATCTGGATTTGCAGTCATCTTTTTGGCCACATGTTGAATGCAAATTCATTTCAGCCTGGTTTGGTCCACAGACTCCTGAGAAAAATATCTGGATGTCTTTGAGTTGCTATAAGTGCTCGACGTTCTTCAGCTACTTCGCCTCTTCGTCATTTAGCGCTACACAGAAAGTGTACAGCCGGCTTGAGTGAGCTGGTTATACACTTCCTTTTGCAAGAGCAGGTGCACTGGTTAAGTTTCAATGAAACAAAACTATGACCTGAATGAAACTCAATATGTGGATATTGCTTAATGCAGCTTTAAAGACATACTAAAAGAGTTTTTTTTTTTAGAAAAAAAAAAACAAATATTCACCACAGGCAGGCCCAAGTGCATCAAAAAGCAAGATATTTTTAGCACAGTGAAACTTTCACCTTTACAAACAACGTCTCTCTGACCTGCAGTTCCTCATCTCTCAGAATCTGTCATCGCCTTGATCTTGATTGACAGACACCATGGAAAGTACCTGACTTTACTCTACAGCTGACACACTAACCTGGCTCTGTGTGTACATTATAGCACTCCAACCAAGGGCAGCTTTTATTTGAATAAAACCCAAGGGGAGGCTGAGGAGAGAACAGGATGTAGCAAACAATAAAACAATGGTGCACCAAAATAATAGGATAAGCAATCGCACTATAGCAAACTGATGCATGCCAGCTGTGTTTTGATTCACAGATGTACAGCTAAAGTAGCTGTATGTATTAATTATTTAATTATATGCAGACCAATTGTCCTTACGTGCCCCCACTCATAAAGGCCCTGTATAAACCCTGGAAATATATATAAAATAGGTGGGTTTTTTCATTTTTGTTCTTTTTATTTATTTTTTAATTAATTCTTAAATGCATGTAATAAGAGGTGAAATGTCCAAATTATACACAAGTCACATCAAAGCCCACCACCTGTGTTTTGCCTGTAATTTCATAGTTTCATGTCCTGGTGCCCTCCTGTTCTGCTGTTTCTCCCAGGAAACTCTCGTAATTGAACCTCAAACGTTATTTTGACTTTAAAATAAATGTTTTTAGAGCAACTCTAGGTAATTTTTCATGTTTGTAGAGTTTTCATTGCAAGCTGTAACTATGTTTCAATGCAGTTATCTGTTGTGCGTTGCCCACCCTTACGTTAGATGCTTAATCTGCTATCTTAGCTGCTGTTTCTCCACTGTAAGATACTGCAAAATGTGAAACATTAAAATGAAATCAGTGACTGTAAGTCGAACCATATGTGTGACTCTTCTGATTTGGATCACAGAATTGTTGACTTCAATAAAGTTGGAAAGATTCAATAACTCATGAGTGAATCTTTGAAAAAACACAGACACGTCTTTCCAGTCATATTTAAGCAGACAATCACAATCAATCAGTTACAATCAAATGTTCAATGCTCGCAGATGTGGGACACGTGTGCAAGGACCATCTACAAAGGGAAACAGAAGAAAATGGAGGTATTACAAAATATTACATTTACAAAATGTAGTATCACCTCTTGCTTTTTTAATGCTTATGCGGGTGTATCTTCATTATTTAAAATTAAAAAAAAAAAAACACTCGTCTTCTACAGTGTCCTCTGTAGCAGTCAATATACTCTTCCTTCTTTCACAGTGAAATTTTCAGCACACCTGCCTTAAATTACAGCACTAATTAAGTGTCTAATTACAATGTAGAAGCTGCAAATACACAGAGGTTTACATGGAAACACTTTAATCACTGCTGAAAAGTCTAGTTACTTTTTCTTAAATTACATTTCATACAGTCACTGAAAATACACCAATTAAAGTGAAGCACTATTGATACTTTAAAATCCTGAGTTTCATGGAGTTCGCATTTGGGTCATGTAACAGGACAATGATCACACGTACTGCAGCAAATCTACAGAACAGAATGATTGAAAACGAAAAGAATCGAGGGGCTGCACTGGCCCAGTCAATGTCCAGACCTGAACCAGAATGAAATCCCGTGCAGTGCTATAGGACCTTAAGAATGGTGTGTGCAAGTGAATGCTTGCAAACCTCAATGAACTGAAGCAACACAGCAAATAAGCACAGGCCAAAATTCCTCCATGGCAACGTGAGAGACTAATAAATCCATACGAAAACAATCACTTCAAGTTATTGGTGCTAAAGGTGTCTCTACAAGCTACTGAATTATCGGGCATACTTTGTTTTTTTTCAAAATAACTGCACAGAGTCCTGTAAAATCGTTCTTTTTCACAGCTGTATGTGTGTTTTTTTTTAATTATAGGCTTTGTTATGTTTTTGATTTAACAATAATTATACCATCATTAGGCATCTCATTTTGACAGTTTGTAGACATTTTAGTAATCAATTTAATCTTTCAGTGTTTTTGCACAATTTATTCTGAAAAATTACATATTTAGAAACCAGATGTTTGTTTAGATTTTGCTTTAAACACAAGTGCAGAAGTAGCGGGATAAAAAAATTTTTTGAATATGATGACATTATTGCAAGTTGCTGTTCATCAAAGCTTACTTCATTTATATTTTGGTGTTAAAGTGATACTAGTATACTGTAATTCTTAAGTCCTTAGCTCATCTTAAATTTTCTTTTTTTCTAGTATTATTGAGACAAAGACAATTTGTTTTGTAAGAAGTAATGATGAGGACTGCCCAGATAAAAGCAATTTTCTTTGTACAATTTGTGTTTTAATCTCTTTTTACATAAAAATGACTGGAAACCAAATTAATGGCATAGATAAAGCAAGCAGTAAGTATGAAGAACACAAACAGAGTCATTAAAAATATAACGGGGGGCCACACTAAGTATTTTCTAACTGCTTTCTGGCTTTTAGACGAGTCAATTATATTCACATGACTTCAAATTGGAACTCAACACAAGCTTTTTTGCTTGCTGTTTTTTGGATCAAGACCGTCATTTTTATCCACCAGCCAAATATCATGATACTCTTTTGTCAAACACTCCAACCACAATCTGTTCACAATCCATCTGACCACCTTTTAGTGGTCTGGGTGCAAAACGGAAACACGAAATGGAACCAAATGCAACTCCAGATGCACCAAAAGCAAATCGAAAGGTCTGGTTGGCATGTATAGTCTAACCGAGCTAAGATACAGGCAGTTTCAATAATTATAGTTTAGCATAACTCAAGATTGAATCCAGTTATTATAGTGCATGCAGTGTTTCATTATATCAGATGGCATGAGAAGTGACTGTGGCTGTGAGGGGATTTTCATGTAGAAGCATTGCATAAATGTTGGGAAATGTTCCAATATAAATCTGTCCTACTGTACTTCAAACTACTTCTACAGTAACGCACAGGCATGCGTAATAACCCACCAGCTGCTCCACACATGGTTAAAGCAGAGAGGGAGAATTTGGGGTGGGGGTGGGGGGTGGATCAGGGAGGAAATAGGAGGAGGAGGAAACTATCTTAATTTAAAAAAGAGAAAACTAACCAGCAGCAAGCAGAGGCAATGGAATGAAGAAGTGAAAAAACTGAAGGCTAATCTAATCATCCATGAAACCATCATCATTACAATAATAATATGTGTGTACAGGCAAGTGTGTGGTTACTTGTAATGGAGGAGAACAAGTGGTAAGAGAGGACAAAGTGAGGCTGGATCTACCCATCTCTGTTCTAGTGTCACTGACAGCTCCACCATGAAGCTCCACAGAATGGTTCTATTCCTGGACAGACTCCACGGTGTGAGCATGTTTGTGTGTTTGAATGTCCTGGTGGGGGCTTTAACCTGACTGCAGAGCAATCTTGCAGGCCTTGTGTCACTACAGGGACCATAAAACTTAGTTTAAGGTTAAAATCAGGGATCTGTGTGAATAGTCCACTGGATTAAGCATTGCTGTCCCACTGCAAGTGGCAAAATGAATACTTGCCTACAAACAAAATCTGGCTGGGAGAACATAGTAGCAACCTCTTCAACTGGTCCCACATCTGCTTAACACTTCACATTACTAATGGGAAAATGTAAAGACTAACATAGATTATACTCAAGATATGTGATCAGCGAGTACAAAACCACTTCACTGACCAAACACTTCCCTGGAAAAGGTTTTTCCATTACTGGAAAAGCTCTCAGTTCAAAGGTAGAAGGAAGGTCTAAAATTTTAAGAAATGTTTTACAATTTTGACTTTCTGATAAGTATTAATAACAAATATAGATTCTTAGGAACAATTTTATTTCTTGCAATATTTTCCTTGTGACTGCAAGTTTAAACATGTTTTATAAGTGAAAACAGGGCACCTAAATCTTGTACATACTGCTGTACTGTATATAAAATTTAGCTCAGTAGCTTGAGTTTTGTTTTTGTATTTGTTCTTTACTTGTTCTTAGACTGCTGGGGCTGTAGCTGAAAGAACAAAGCTAAAATTGTAATTATATGTCAGAGCTGTAATACTGATAAGTCTGTTAATTTTGACGCACAGTTGAGATTTTGGTGGCTTTCCTTCCTCATTTCAATAAACTTTATTTACAGGGCACTTTTTCAGTCTTACAGACTAAAGTGCTTAGTACATTCATCCAGCACTTTTTACAGCACTCACTCTCTCACACACACACACACACACACACACACACACACACACACACACACACACACACACTGGCTTAATGCTGTGGGAGTGCAGGCTCTTGCGGACTTTCCTCTGGTGGCTGAT
>VUQJ01020403.1:1633-21093 GCA_015108635.1 Andinoacara biseriatus | reverse complement strand
AATTTTTTTTTTTTTTTTATTTTTTTTTTTTTTTTTTTTTTTTGGTGTTTTCTTCCGTCGATCAAAGGGATCCACCGATTTGGATAAAACCTAAAAAAAATCCCAAATTGGGATTAACACTATTGTGAAAAGATGAACACAGTCTTTAAGCACGTAATTATAATAATAAAACAAGCTTACCATACTATTAAAGATTTGTATAAATCTGAATGTAACCCCCCAACTAAATGTTTGGTCCTCCTCTTCCATAAGATTTTAGATCACAGGTGGTGAATAAGCAACAATGCAGGAGCAGTGACTGCTGCATACAGTACTATGCTAATGAGACACCTCTCACTTCTGTATATTTTGCTAGGAAAATGGGGGGAAAGAAGTTCAGTTTGTACAATTTTAACCAGCTTGAAAGTCAATATTTGGTGTGACCACATTTCAATATAACCTGAACTCTCTGAGGCAGCTTTCTTGTCATTTCTTTAAGTATAGTCTATAGGAATTGTTCTCCAGGCTTCTTGAAGGACATTCAAAGCTCTTCTTTGGATGTCGGCTGCCTTTTGCTCTGTTCTTTGTCAGGATGATCCCACACTGCTTCAATACTGTTGAGGTCTGGGCTCTGGGGCAATCCATCACTGATAAGGTTCCACTGTCTATTTTTTCTATCCAAGTATGCACTGCATTGGCAGTGTGTTTGGGGTCATCATCATGCTGAAAAATGAAGCCAATCAGATGCTTTCCCAGATGGTATTGCATGCCAGATCAAAATCTGGTGCTACTTTTCTGTGTTCATAATTCCATCAGTTTTGACAAGATCTCCAACACCACTGGCTGAAATGCAGCCCTCCACTATGTTTTACAGATGGCTGTAGACACTCACTGCTGTACCTCTCTCCTGACCTCCTCTGTACATATTTATAAGGAGTTGAACCAAAACTTTCAAATTTGGATTCATCACTCCATCAGACCTGCTGCCACTGATTTTCAGTCCAGTTCTTGTGAAATGTGGCATACCTCAGCCTTTTCTCCATGTTTCCCTTCCTTAAAAATGGCTTCTTGACAGCCGCCCTTCCACTGAGACCATTTCTGATGAGGCGTCAGTGAACAGTAGATGGATCAGCTCAAGTGTCAGGTCTTTGCTGGATTTTTCCTATTTCTTAAGGACATGACTTTCAGATACTGTTCATCTGCTGTAGATAGTTTTGTAGGCCTGCCACTTCTTCTTCTGTCCTCTACTTTTTCTGTTTCTTCAACAAAAACATTTTTTAAGGACACACTGTACACATGCTGAGATATGCAAAGTTTGAAATCACCTTGTTGGTGCAAAAATACTATTTTTTGTCTGCGATTTTATGTCTTTCTCTGGCATTTTTCATAGATTCAACCAAAGAACTGAGAGCAAATTATGTGTTTTAGCAAAAAGCTGTTAGTAACAAATTATCTGCAGCTGCAAATTGCATCTTATATATCAGATGCAATTTAAAATTGGTACTTTTCTAAGCTGTGTGTTATCTGTAGACACAACACTGGTTCATCTCTTGAGTTGGTGACTTTTTATGCTTAAATGATTCATAGGCCAGTGTTAAGTGGTTTAACAAACAAACAAATTCCTCTGAAAACAGTCAGGCACAAGGGCTGAACTGAAAATGAGTGAAGAAGCAGCCAATGTCCAAAGAAAAAGTAAAAAAAAAAAACCTTAAAAAAAAAACCTGGAAAATCCAAAATATTAAGTAATTAAGGGGTCAGGACTTTTGCACAGTACTGTATTTAGCTTGTTAAATTAAATTAATAAAAATATCAAATAAAATAATACAATAATAAATTAATTGGGCCCGCAACACAAAAAGAATCTACTCTAGTCAAATTTGACTTTTAACATTTTATGACATACATTTACTTTAAATGACAAATGATAATTAGTGAAAGGACACTGCGATCAACTTTTCTTATCATCAAGTGGAATAGTTGGAACTACAGCTGTGCATTAATTATCTCTGTTAATACTGAGCACTGTGGATAGCAGTATATCTACCTGTGTGTCAAACTGAGGATATACTTTCACCAAACGTGAAGGGAACACTCAAAGTTATAGCTTTCGTTAATAACACTGGCAGTTTACTTGCTAAACATCAACACCAATAAAGCTGCCTGTTTTAAATTAGCATTTTTCATAAAAATTATATTGGCAGGAGCTAATATAGGAGGGCTACATTGGTAAAAACTCACTACAAACTCTGCTCCAATCTAAGTCAAATTGAGTTGTTGTTTAAGTACGGTTGGTTTCAGCTACAATAGTTGGCTTCTATCAGCCTGAATGTACACATTCACATTTTCCAAAAATCCCCAAACATATTCACATAACTAATATTTACTCTGCATTAACTCAAAGTGCACATCAATGCAGAACACTGGTTACCTTATAAATAAAATAATCACAGCAAGTGCTCAGTTTTGTTATACAAAAAAAAATACCCTACCTTGTTTTAATGTCTGCATATGATAAAACTGTATAACATGCTACACAGACTACTCACAGATAACAAACATATAGATGTTAGCAACCAAATGATATACCTGATTAGAGCTGTGAAAATCAGTAATTCCTTTGACAGTGCATTTTATGATTCAAAATCAAGGTTGCAGCACTGTTATGTCACTGAAACAATGCACCGACTTCACCACAGCGCCTTTCTGACCTTGTTAGATGCTGTTTTTTTCCTTTACAATAACAGCCTAGCATTGGGCTTTTGTCCACACTGTGGTGGCCTTGCCTCTATCCAGCTTCTCCTGTGTGAATGACAGCTGATAAAAGCCCTGAGCTTTTGCTGGCGTCACCACCACTATGTAATTCCACTGCAGGGGAGTGTGCTTTTAGCTATGAAGCCCACTGTCACAAGAGCACTAAAGACACAGGCACAAACCCTTGCCAAATTGCCCTCTAGCTCCAGAGATATTTCATCTGACATTTTATTGACAGAGACAATTGTCACTAACCATATGATATTTATTGTATTGCATCAGTAGCCCTGCACCTACCACCACCAGCACTGAGATAAGGCTGGCAGCTGCATCAAATACAGCCACCCTAATTATGAGGGTCCGCATTAAAATTTCATAACAAAAAACTAGATGACAATAAAGCCTCTCAAGTCAATAATGCGCCAAGGCAGCACAATACAAAATTATTTTCAACAACCAAGGAACCTCAAGTAAAATACTGAACGGAGCTTAGTTATGCTTGCAAATGTGTGCGAGTGTGTGTGTGCGTGCGTGCGCGTGTGTGTGTGCACATGAATGTGAGTGCATGTATGTGTGTAAGAGAGAGAGAGAGACCTTGAGTGCAATGGGAGGAGTAGATGCTGCAGCATTCAGGGAGGGAAAGCAAAGCTAACTGTGAGTCAGACTCTCGCTTTCTCTCTCTTCGGCCCTTACCTCCCTCCTTCCACTTCCACTCTCCCCTTCTCCTCCCTTTCTCAGCACTTAAGCAGCTGCCTCCACTTATGCAGGGCACATTTCAGATGACAGGAGGGAGGGAGGTAGAACAAGGGGTGGAAGGGAATGATGGGGGGGTATGGCAGGAGGAGCATTGGGGGGGAGGGAAACAAAAGGTTGCACGATGATTGCACAACGATTCAAAAGCTGCTGAAGGGGGGCATTCCAGCTTAGGTGAGGATGCTTGCCCCTCCTCCTCCTGCTCTAAAACACCCGCGCTGCTATACATCAAACAGAAGAAGGTTAACCGCTAGACACAGTAACCTCTGTAATAGAACTGTTTTCTAATGACCATCAAAGAGTGTTTACTACCTCTGCGCCTGTGATTAATGGCTGTATGCACGGGCAAGATCTTATTTCACGTCCTCTGTCCCTGTGCTCAACGATGGTAAAGGAGATGTGGAGGAAATGACAGTTGGGATGGAAGATTCTTCCAAATGCTCCCCTAGGATCGTTTAGGATGTGGCTTGATCGCCTGATCCCATCTAAAAACACGAGTGGCTAACATCAAGCCACAAGAAAAGAAGTCGCATTGAACTTGTTGTGATAACACCGTGAGTGTGTTTTTACAGCCTTAATGAATGATGATGATGATGCAGCAGCGAGAGCCAAACACCTACAGGCTGTTTTACATTGTTTTATATTGATGAATCATTTTTATGGTAGTAGCTTTTGTATATTAGATTTCAAAGATAATATTTGATGCCACAGTCTAAAAATTCTGGATTTGTCACCTGAAGTAACCACAAAAGTAGAAGCATCGCTGTCAACTTTTTATGACTAAAGAGGACGACGACCGTTTTTTTCTAGCTTTTAAATTATGGAGCACGCATATTCAGAGTGGCAGAACACGAAACAGCTGACAAAATTTGTTGTTCTTCCATGCCTGCAAGACAAATACATCTAACACCCCTCTGACAACCTAACAGGACCACATTAGTCAAATCTCTTCAAAACCACTGAAAAAGAAATCCTGAAGCAGGTTTCGGATGTTCTGGTGCTCATTGATCATTGTTTGTTTTATGGGGGGAAATGAGTTAGTTAACTTCATCCAAATAATATGACTTACTTTTCTTGGGATCCTTGGGCTCTGCGGACCTTTAACTCTGCCAGCTGTAAAGCAGAACTGTGGGCAGTGTTTCTTGTGTTTTGTTGATTCATCACTTAAAACAAAGTCCTTTACACACTCACTACAGCCACTGGGGGGTGTTGGCACTTCAACACAGCAATAAGCAACAAACTCGGTGGCAGAAAAATGAAACCAAAGCTAACCTGAAAAACAGTTCATCAGCTGGCCACTTGAGGCTGCCCCCATCTTAAAATGCTGATCATTACAAGCCTGGTACAAAAGATTTCATGACTGTGCTGATGGTGGTTTTTAACTTTCTCAATTAATTCACATTATAGCCCAAGTTATACATTACCAGGTGTGTGGCTGCTTTGGTAAACAGGTGGGTTGTGACCAGGCTCTAAAGCAAAAAATGCAACTTGACTTCTTGACTGGGTTTGTGCTAACTTTGCCTTTTGGAACATTTTTAATGTGGTTATTTGATTAATTCTGTGGCTCACTGTGTGGTTAATTTTAACAGCCAGTCAAATTACTCCTCTGCTACTTAACGCTAACGTGCTATTCAAACTTGGTGGCGCTGGAGAATGTTGTTGAAGTTTTTGTTGCTAAAATCACGGCTACAAAACAAGGACTTCACAAACCGTGGCTGCATCAGCGTGTTGTAGTTGCTGTTTGGGGATATGTCACGTGAACTACTTTCAACTCACACATCTCACCGTAACAGCTCTTTCTCCAACAGCCAAATAAATCAAAGTCACCACATGGACCGCTGGTACACGTATGTGGAGTGAACTGTGTGTGAAAATGAAACAAAGACATTTAAAATAAGAAGTAAATCTATGCTCAATGTCTTTAGTGATGGAGTGGAGAGGGCCAGAGTCTTCCAAGACATCAATCTGGTGACTTAATAGACTTAAATTAACTCATATTTTTGTCCACAGTGGTGATTTAAACCACACAGAGAGTGCCCTGCAGCTTTCTTGATAACAAGTGTAATATATTTGAACGTTTCTCAAAATATTTTAATGTAATTATCTAAGCTTTAACAGTAACTGGTATAATGTCAGTACTAAACACAATCTTATACCTGGATGATATTTTCCTTGTAACCAGTGCGCTAACTGCACATCACAGTATTAGACAGTTATGTCTAATTACTGGTGACAAAGGAACGGTAAAGTTGTGTCACTGTAAGGTCTGTTTCCCCCTGCAGACTGTGCTGATGGCTGAGAATTAAAGATGACTAACGCTGTGACTCCAGCAGCTACCAGAAAGGAAGCTAAGTCACTCCCCTCAGCGTTGAGGGGGCAGGAGGCTGCAGGAGTGATGCAGGACTTTCTGCCACTGCTACAAAAGCAACACCATCTCCCTCTTCTCTGTGGCCTGACGTGAGCTGCACTGATGATGCCAAGTTTGTTTGTTTTTTGTTTGATTTGTGTTTTCTGATTAGTATTCACACTGGGATTTATTGTTTCATAACGTTAAAAAAAATACAGCTTATCTGTGCGGGTCATATTGGTTTGGTTAAAACCATTAATCATTCCAGCACATTCGCTCACTGTCTAGACTGCAAATTGTGTTTGAAGATTTCATTGCCATATTTGGTTCACTTACTAAAAAGATCATGTCAGAGATGAATAAAAATCTGTATTTTTTTTTTAGGTATTTCCGCAATATTGGGAAAACTGTAAACTGTTGCTAGAATAACATGTTTTTAATTGTATTATTATCTTAAAATGTTTTTTGTAGGTTAGCAGTCAGTTTCTTCAGACCTACATTATTGAATATAATTCATCTGCACACAGAATAAGCTCATTCTGTATAACATAAGGGGTCCCTCACAACACTTTAATCACAAGAATTGTCACCGCACCTTCCAAGTCTTTGTATTTAACCACTCCC
Source organism: Andinoacara biseriatus (assembly GCA_015108635.1). Classification (NCBI taxonomy): domain Eukaryota; kingdom Metazoa; phylum Chordata; class Actinopteri; order Cichliformes; family Cichlidae; genus Andinoacara; species Andinoacara biseriatus. The sequence goes on along the minus strand of VUQJ01020403.1, from coordinate 14,639 downwards.
ACCTTATGGTTTTGCCAGTGCTGCTCTCATTAAACCTCGTAGGCATACTTTTTGAAGATAAAAAAACTCTATTAAAACCACATATGCTTCAGTACCTGCCCAGCACCAAACAGCAGACAAAGTTAGCACCTATCAAAAGAACAAAGTCAAGCATCTAGCATGTTAAAGACGCAGATGGTGGAGATGAAACCAGACAAAACTAAAATAAGAGGGAATATTCAACCACCAACTTATCTTGCCAGAAACTCAACACTAAAAGAACAACAGTGCTGCTCCTTGTTTGCAGGATGTGAGAAAAGGTTGTTTGTTCAACAATAGCAACATCTTAAGTTCATAGCTTTCGGTTATGTGACCGGCATGGAAAGCTGGAGGGCAACGTGCCAGCCAAATCTGAACACTCCATAGAAGCGCAGCACATGCCTGTCAACTTTTCATTCTTTTTTCAAGCCATGAATATTTAGATCCCCTTTTAAGAAAACAAAAATAAAGATATGTGAACAAACTGCAAGTTTTGAGCACTTGGGATTCCAATGCTGCATCCAGCACAGTATTCCAATCACTGTGCCCTGCCAGACCACCTCTTTGGCACTGTTACATGTATCTTGTGGAGAATCCCTTCCTTTATAATGTTACCAGGATAAACATGTACAAAAAGTGCAGAAGGTTTTTTCATTTGCTCGATATGGATGGCCTGGTAATTCTTCTGTTTGGGAAGTGGACAAAAAATTATTCACTGTCAAAACAAAGGGGAGCGCTAATTAGCTGACACTGGCTAGCTTAGAAGTGTCAATCTGCTGGTTAGCTTAGGTTAACTGCAGAATTTAAAGGCTGTACAGACAAATACTAATATTCTGGAAAAGTTATGTGATTTAATTCAAGACTTATTTCCAGCGTTAGTTGGAATGACCCACAACTGACAGCCTGAATAGATGTGGAGAAGCAGGGATTCCTATGATTTGGCCACTGCTCTTCCGTGGCAGTATTAGGAGAAGGCTGTTCACATGCAGTGGCCTGCTCTGTTCTTTACTAGTAGATGTAACCATAGCGCCAGTTTCATATTCTTAGCTGACAGGAGCAGCACCTGGTCTTCTGCTGCTGTAGCCCATCTGCCTCAGGGTTCAATGTGTTGCACATTCAGAGATGTTCTTCTGCATACCTTGAATGCAACAAGTGGTTATTTAGTTTACTGCATATATATATGCTGTTTCTTCAGCTCTATTTCTTCACACATTTGTTGGAGCATTTACTAAAGGTTTGAGTAGGAAAAAAAAACACTAACGTTTAGCATAGCATAAGTTATAATAGTACACTATCTGATAGTCCTTTGAGTTAAGTGATTATGACATACATAGAGATCCAAGGAAAAGAGCAGACTGACAAAAATAATGAAAAAATCTGTGGTCTTTCACCAGCACTCATCTGGTGTGAGTGGACAGCTACACCGAATGAGAAGTTCAGTAGATTTTTAGCACCTACCAGGAAAGCCAGCAAGCAATAAAGTGAAAAGGGTCATTAAATCTCAGAGTTCTACTTAAGCCCACTACTTCACGTTCTTTGGAAATAATTGAAAATCATGTTTATACATACATAGATACACACACACACACACACATATATATAAATATTTTTCTTATACATGCGCACACACACACATATTTTTTTTCTTTTTATGCACTTTCAGGTTACTGTGAGGATCTTGAATAGAAAAGACTCACTAATTCGTTCATTGAACTAATGCCAGCATATTTTTAAACAGCTAAAAAGAAAATCTATTTCTTCCATTACATGCTGGTGTTCAGTTAGCTTACTGTTTATTTAATTCCAAGAAAATGTACTGCAGAAAACAACATCGCGTTCACTATAGTACGATGCTATAAATGTGTTTACTGAAAACATATGATCAGTTAGTGTGTTAAAAAGCCTGAGCGATGAAGATGAAATATATGTCGAGGAGCCTAAAGTACGCATTCAACAGAGATCCACTGGCACTCTGGCCTCCTAACTCCTTATTTTCAACACAATAAATGTCCTGCTTATATGTCCACAGTCTCCTGAGTCAAGACAAAAGCAGCTCATTGATAACAGCTCAATAAGTGAATATGGGGGTCTTCTAAGGGCTTTGAGGAATCCGCAGTCAATATGCGACAATAATGGCTTGCACATGGCCTTTTTTAAACTGTAGTTATATTGCAGTAGCTTGAATTTAGATGCAAACTCTCACAATGCTGCAAAAACCACCAACAATAAAACTAAGACATAAATATATATTGTTCTTTAGGTATGTTTTTTTTAACTATAATAACATAATCCTTAAAAAATGGTCTATTCTATCATGTATGAGAGCATTATTATTTTTCTCTATAAATGAATCTTTTATGAGCATTTTGTTTTTTAAAATGAGAGCCTAAAATGAAGACAGTTCCATCCACATCACAAAAATCCATTCCATTACTCTCACAGTAAAGACTTCCCTTTGTTCTCAGAGCCACAAATTATTTCCCCGTTGCTTCAGAAAGCGACTCCTTTACTTGGCTTCAAAACCAAAGGACAGGGGCAGGAGGGGTGGAAGGAGGGGGGTAGCAGAGGACAGAAGGAGAAGAAAGGAGATACACAGAGAAAAAGCGAGCGAATGAGGCAATGGGAAAGGGAGGGCAGCGGGAAAAAAGCCAGTGAGGCAAGGCAGGGAAATGCAGAGAAGGGTGTCAGTCATGTGTTTGTATGTGTTTGGGGGTAATAATGAGGAGGGCATGGGACAGAACAACAACACTACTCCATCTACAAACTCAAATCTCGATATTCACCATCTCTGGCTGCTAATACGACTCATTTCTTTGATATTTGTTTTCCCTTTTTAAGTCATTGATGTTATTAGTTTTTGAAACCCGGCTTAGAGGCTTATTGATAGGCTGTGCAGATGGAAATATTAATGGCCTCGGAATCGCTGATGAGAAAGAACAATAATTCTTGTCTACTGCCCGTGAAGCTGCAGCACGTCTACAGCCAAACCACGCCAAGAGGGAGTTTCTGTGTTTTTCCTGCATTGAGACTCTCTGTGCTGCAGTTTTGGCCACTGTGTGTTTTCAGTGTTCTTCCTCAATAATAAATGAAAATCCAGCTTTCTTGCGAAACACTTAATCGGGCAGTATGGAATCAGCAAGAGCAGTAAAAGGAGCATACTGTCACGGCTTTAATGTGTGTCTCTCTGTGTTTGGTTGGGGGGGGTAGCCTCTCTGATGTGCCACAGCTGAAATTGGCAGGCTATCAGTCACAACCCTGTAACACAATGTACAGCATTTCTAAACAGTATAAAGAGAAATGACAGCCAAGAAGGCAGAGAGGCAGATTGAGAGAGGGGAGAGAGATGGAGACGGTGCAAAACAGAGAGTGAGAGTGAGAGAAAAGCCATTTTTAGAAACCTGATGTGTAAGTCTAAATGTTTTCTTTACAACTGGGTCAGAACAGCACATTATTCTAGACTCACTGAACAAGCATTTGTCATTTGACATGCTCAGATCCAGCTCTAGGTGCCGCAGGTTAAATTTCTAGTCAGAATAACACAAACGTCACAGTTGTGGGCTTAAAATGTTACCAGACTGTGTCTGAATTAAAGCAAAAGTTGGCATAATGTTTGGGAGGGGGAACAAATGAGAACCAGTGTTAATCAGGCCTATTGATTAGAGCCTGTGTGAGTCTTGGAGGAGCTGGGAGCCAGTGACTGTGTGCATATGCACAGGGGTATTACCAGCACTTATTCTTTGGGCCTGTGGGACAAAGCAGCCTCTGAGAGAGGTGATTAAAAGGCCCAAGCTATTGAGCCTCTCCAATCAATGCACTCATATGCTATTGGACAGAGCGGGAGGCCACTTCCTAAGCTACATACACACACACATGCTAACATGCTTTCACCTTCACAACCCTGTATTTTTCTTCTCTTTGCCCCAAATCCTAAACCAGCTTCATTAAGTGTCGGGGCAAAGGAGGACAAATCCCCATTGGCCTCCTGTATGGTTTTCTTGACCATACCACATTGGAAAGGGACTTGCCATTTTCATCATGTGCAATGGCCAATTAAACAAATCTAATACAGGGGAGAAGCTGGGGTGTGGGATAAAAGTGGGAGCTTTTCATTTAAATGGATAAGGTTAATGAGTTATTTGTATGGTTGACGTATCCTGATGGTTTAAAAGGTTAGGCGCATCTACACAGCTGCCCTTTGGAGTGATCTCCTCCGTTTCACGCTCCCTCAAGCAGTGGTAATGAGAGGTCACTGTGCACCATGAGGGCCCTGGGAGCTAGTAGCCCAGCCAGACAACACACAGTCACTGACATATTACTATTTCCTCAAAAATAAACAGGCCTTGAAGAGAGGAACAGGTCATTTCAGGCTTTTCTCTTAACCTGCCTCTCGCACTCTCTCTCTTTCAATATCCTGACAAGTGGTCTGCTCTCAGCTCTCCGTGACCAGAGAACACTCCTCTCTCTTGTTTTTTGGAACATCCACGTTCATATTTTCAATAACTGCAGAATCCTATTTTTGTTTCCTAATGGAAACCCTCTCCTTTTTCTCATCTCTAAATTCCATGTCAGAGAACCGGCCCGCCTTCTTTACATTCGCTGCCATAACAAGTTCTGCTATTTTTTTGTCGTTGAGAGTCTCATCAACACCTCGGGTAATCCGGTCAAAAATATCTGCACTGCTGACACATAATCAGTTATGCTAAACATAACTCAAACACAGCATGATTATTAAAGAGCACACAGCAAACACATACAGCACTATTCCCACTGCCTTAATGGCCTTAATGCAGCCCCGGACGTGGTCAGCGAGAATCGTGAGAAAAGGGCTGGCTTTGCTTAATTTAGAGCTATTGATTTGGTAATTACTTCAAAAGCCGCTATGTCCAGATTCTCACAGATGCCAAAAAGCCCATATCACAGGCTCAGGGTGTGTTGCTGTCAGGTTTGCCAGTGTGAGCGGACAGAGGCTGTGGGTTCTGCTTAAGACAGAGTATTGGACAAACACAAACAAACGAGGCAGCGGCCACTGTGACTCAGTGCTCTAATGAACCAGCGTATTGACTTGCTGGCTTTCTCTTTCTCTCTGCCTCCATGTCTTTCTCTTTCTCTCTCACACACGCACACACTCTGCCTCACTCGCGCACTCCCTCTGTCTGCTATGTTTGTATGGATCCCAGCTGCCACTCGGAATACCAATTACTGTAGGTCCAAGATGGGGGGAAGAGTGAATGAGAGAGAGAAAGAGGGACTGTATGAAAAGGAGAGAGAGAAAATGAAGTAAGGAAAGAAAGAGGAGAAGCCACGTAGAGGAGAGAGGGAACTAGCGTGCTGGCTGGCAGGTGATGCAGGACACTTCTCCTCACTTGGTCACCAGGAGAAGCACCCTGGTGTTGTAGTTGATGGTGAGGGGGAGAAAAGGCGGGGGGGCTGTCTTCATTCCTGATGCACTGACACCGCACAAGGAGGGAAAATCAAAAAGCGTCTTCATGTGAGACACTTACATCCCTGATGCTCCCTGACACTATGACACTCCTGCAGCTGACACACAAGGAAGAAAAATCAAAGGGGACCTTTTTGTGGTCTACCACAAATAGGTGCAGCTCCTGCACAGGGAGAAAGGGAGGGGTGCCACATTCTCCCTGTGAATTCCTGGGACAAAGCTGGGTGCTGCATCTCCCATTACCAGATATTTGTATTAGATAAAGGGACTTAGACCAAGGGGAGCTTTTGGGTCCAGTGGCACTCCTTCGCGCTCTCCCTTTCTCGTCTCTTTTCCAACTGCCGCAACAATTCTCATGACAACCATAATGAGCATGCTCACATTCAGCACGATACCACTAATTTGAGAAATTTCCAGCACAAAGACATAATTAGACAAACTAATTAGACGAAGACTTCGCTGCACAGAGATCCTCCACAGTTCAACTCATCCGCCTACCTGCCGATGACTAAAATAGGAAGCAGCCGTCAAGCCCATCCATGCTTATTCCCCTCAGTTAGTGCAGTGAGATGTTTGTGAGATGGCGCACAAGGGAAAATAACATGATCTCTCCCAAGGGCTGCAAACGCTCCTCAGCAGCAGTACAGCAATGCCTTTGTTGTGGCTTTAGTGTCAAATAGGACTAACAGGTCTTACCCAGCCACAGATTGTCTTCCTATTTATATCTGAGGCAGCAACACTGTCTATATGCTGTGAAAGAAGCTACACGGTCCTACACCTATATGCCACTGTGCAAGACATATTAATAAATCACAGAGAGACACTCGCATGTGCCGTGAACACTTAAAAATACACAGCGCTCCGCTTGAGGTGTTCATAGTGAGCTATAGGTGAAGTGGTGGGTTTTCTAATGAAGAATATGACAAGAGTACTTAGAGAGAGTTGGAGAGGCAAGGGAGGTAGAAAGGTAATTGATTTTAAAAGTGATGGGAAAACCCACAGGTCTCAGGAGGGAGCAGAAAACCATCTCAATGGATACAGAAGCCCCAGCTGCCTCCAAGAATAATGGAATTAATTCTTAGTCTCACTTAAATACATTTTATAATGGGAACTTAAATTAACATTTGGTAAGGCCCCCAGAGATGGAGTCAAAGTGTAAATTGTTACTTTTCTTTTTTTTTTTGCCTTTCTCTCAACAATGGAGCCCTTGTCCTCTGAATATGTGTTCCTTGTAGGAATTCAGTATATAACCGTGCTCGCCCATTATGATTTTGTGTAGTGTATGATGAAAAAAAACATAAATCATTTTATTACTACATGAAAACTGACTCGTGCATATACAAAACAAAAAAACATCCATGCCCACATAGAGGTCAGGGGCCAAAATAAGCATGTGCACATGCGTACATATACACATTAATATTTCCAAATGTTGGCAGACTGTCACTGCATTCATCGTGGAGTCTGAATAGTGGTGGGCTGATTTGTAAGAGCACAAGAGAGAGAGGCACAGACGGTGTGTTATACTGTTTGTTATTGCTAATTTTCAGTCAACTCAGTGAGTCCAGGTAGACTCACAGCACCTTGGCAGTAAGAGCCAGCACAGAGGGCTTCTGCAAGAACAGCCAGCCCCTAAAGGGGAATATTCATACACACACAGGACATTATATTGGCTACCATTCATCTGCTGGTGACTTACTTTAACCTTAATCAGAACTGCTACTCCCCAGCTCTTCACCTTCAAATGCTGGACCTGCCTTGTCCCCATAAGGAAGACAAGTCCCCATTATATGACCCTGTAAACAGATTTAGGACCCCACAACATGTGAAATACCCACCCACGCATACACACATGTGCGCACGCACACACACACACACACACACACACACACACAAATGCTGAGCACGTAGCATATACAGTACACTATGCACAATGCACATGAAGACACCGCATCTCCAGAGGCCTCATCACTTGAGCCAAAACACCGCAGCAGTATACACCTTTGATAGCAGCTTTTAAATCTATTAGATCATATGGCTACAAAGTATGCATACAGACTGTACACCAGCTCTCCCATGACAAAGAGTTTCTCTCAATGGAATTACTGCCATAAATAAACCATAAGCAAATCCCAAAAATTGCACACAAAAGGGAAAAAAAAGGTGCACTCATGCAAGTGCATATACAGTACACACTCACACCTCAGAGACAAATCTCAAAGGAGCAGGTAATACACAAAGTTATTTGAATATAAAAGGGAAATACCTGGTCTTGTGATGTTCCCAAAGTATTTAGCCCAAAGTGGCAGAAACAGAACACTGACAGGAGCAGCAAAAATATGTTTTCACTGGAAATACTAGTAACAATGAGGGGCAAACTTGGATTCGATATCATTAGTAGTATCTTATTAAATGTAACTTTCCAGAATATTTCCCCAATAGTGACTACATTTACAGCTGTCTCACCCCCCAAAAAGACTGTATTCTGGTATCATACGGCCAATATGCACAATAATGATTGTTTCTTCCCCAGAATACGTCCACTGAGTGTTAAAAAACAAACAAATCAAACCTCTTAGATTTTTTGTTCATTTTGTCTTAAATAAGCTGCAACCACAGATTTTTTTTTCTCTTGTTTGCTGACTTTCTCTTTTGTCTGACTAACGCACCAATTTACCCTTAAATTCTTAAAAGAAAAGCAGCAGATCCCCTCAATTCAAATCTCGAAATAGGATTTTTTTTTTTTCTGCTTTAAAATGTCTCAAACAGATATCAAATTAATTGCAGATTATTTTTCTAACAATCAAGAAAATGATTGACTCACTAATTACTTCAGCCCTGGTCCAAAGCCACCAAACAGCAACTTTAATTAAATTACACACTCTACAATGAGCTAAAGAACAATCCTAATCAGTATATATGATAAAAACCGGGTAAACAGCACAGACATTCAGCGCCTGCCTTCTGACTGGGTGTGATGCTCATTTCAATGGCCAAATGTCAATCAGGACTCATGAAAACACGGCCAATCATAATAAAAATACCAAACATCATTTAAAAAATGGTACATGCATAAACGGAAAAATAAATGTGGCACTTTATTCTAAATTATAGCTAAATACCTACATTGGAAAACTTGGATATTATTCATCAAATCCAGCAATGCTGAATTTGAACCAGTATTACAAAGAATCTCTGAGGCTTTGTGTGACTAAATGATGAATTAGCTCTTTTATCAGCAGCGCTACACCGAGGTGCATATTTGACTCCTTGTGGAGAGCATTTTATTGGCTCAACTGTGATATATGTGAGCTGTATTCTGTCAGTGTTGCTGAGTGATGACTTGGGGAAATGGGTTAGAAGAGCACCGAGAGATAGTGAGTTGAAAAATGTGTATTTGCGCATGACAGAGCCTCAGTACGTCACCGAATGCTGCTGTCAGGGGTGAGCCCAGAATAAATGTGAAGCTGACATCCTGGCCCTTCAAGTCTCTTTATGCTACAATTAGCTGCTTGTTTATGACAGCAGAGACTGGGTCACTGTCACAATGGAAAATATACAGTAAGTGTGACTGCATGAGAGACAATAGGAGTCCCAAAGTGGAGAAAACCCAGTACCAGCAAAAGAAGAAATCTTACTGAGGCTCACTAGAGCTAAAACACACACACACACACACAAAGAGAGAGAGAGAGAGAGAGAAACAGGCAAGTATACACACAGCTGTTCATCCTAGAAGTCAAAGTACACACTTCATACACTCTCCTGCAATGCATCTGAAATGAGAAGTCCTAATTATTATTTCCATTGTGTCCCACTCCTGTGACAAGGACCACTAGCTGTGAATGATTATAATTATTACCCGTAGTAGAATAGCAGTCATGCTGTTGTATCATCAGCAACATCATCCAACAGATCAGGGTCAGATCCAACTTGAAATTCATGTATGCAATGCAATTCACATCCTCTGTGTTAAGATATTCAAAAACATTTCTCATTTGACTTCTGTTCAGATGCAGTATGCATGGATTATGTTTTGCCTCTGGCATGCTATGGTAAATGAAAAGTAAAGCGCTATTCGTCAGCTGACTGTATCTGACAGAGAGACCGTTGCATCTGCTCAACAGGCTTTTTTTTTCTCCTTTTTTTACCCATTATGCTCCCTGCATCAACCACAACTTATGATTAAAAATAGCCATTTGATTCAATTATCTCTAATGTCTGATTAGGGCACAAATGCCGCAGTCTCCACAAACAGCAGCACAATTAAAGGGAAATGAATTACAGTAGATCTTTGAGGGAATGCTACCCATGCCATGAATTTTAAAATACAAAACTTGTATGCTGTGGGGGGGGGGGGGAAAAGATTTACAGCAAAATATGGCCTGTCTCTTATTTGTACATAAATTCACAACATCGTTTAGAGTAGCAAACAAGCCTGTCTTGAATGGCTGGTAATTATGTACAGCAGCAAATAAAGCGTGGTTTCTTTCTGAGGCACTGGTGGCTTGTTAAGTGGTGAACAGACAAAACAGCAGTTAGAAAATGAAAGGTGCAGGGAAACATCCAGGGCACAGCGAGCTTCTCTCCCATTAGAAACAACACTGTCTGTCTCGCGACCGTTTGTTTGTTCCAACTGGCTGTACTGGAAAGACGCACCCTGAACCCCCCCACCAACAGTAACTATGTCTTTCTTTTCTTCTGTCCCCCTCTCCCTCTGTCTGTCCGTCCAACCCTTCCTCTAATCTTCCCACCATGTCCGTCCCCCCTCTCCTATGCAGCTCCTCTCGTTTTTTTTGTTTTGTTTTGTTTTGTTTTTTTTGCTTCGCTCACACTACATCCTACCTAATGTTTTGGTCTTGTTTTTGCTTCATCAGGCCCTCTCTTTTCAACCCACCCACCTCCACTTCTTTTACAGCCACCAAATCAAAAATAAAGCTAACAAATGTTGCCCTAACAGTACATGTCCATGAATAGAGAGCTCCTATGGCTCAAACGTGAGGAATCTAGGGGGAAAAAAAAACATGTTCAAATTAGACAAGGGGCACTGCAGACAAGGGGAATCTATTAGTATTATTATATAACAAAAAAAAAACAGAGCCGTTATTGCCACCATGTGTGCTATTACAAAGGAAACAATGCATAGGAGCACACTGTGTGAAACCAATTAAAATCCAGCCCCAGTCATATACCTTCCTCTCTTTCTAGTCATGTTGTGAATATGCCATATTTTTGCCATTCATAAAGCTGCACCTGTGTCCACTGCGTTAAATCTCCACCTCTTTCAGCTCCTTCTCAAAATTTCCAGCATCACATCTCACGATCTGTTTCAAGAATCCCACGAGCTGAAATACAAGGGGGCCCGGGAGAGTGTGAGCAGAACAGGGGAAATTTCACATTATCTAGCTATCTGCAATATAAGAGTCTGATGTGGAAGCAGGAAATGAGCTATGAACGTCAAGCCTGCATGCTCATGGTCCCAGTAGCCAACAGCCTACATAGTGAGATCAAGTAGGCAATGTGGAAAGTGGTTTAATAGACCCCAGTTTAATTGGACTTTTATTTGTTAATGGCTGAAATCCTGATGCATTACTTTAATTATCTTGGCAGAACTAATTCATGAACACGTAGGAAAAACGTGGCCGGACTTGGCATTTAAATAGCATCCAAATGCTTTACCCTGTCTGTCTTTCGTTTGAAAGCTCCTATCCTCAAAGTACTCTGCTTCTGCCTTCCATGGGATTCTCTCTGATAGGACTTGTAAGGCATGTGATGGTTTAAACCCTCAGTGTGCGTTAACCAGCCAGCTGTCATGAATGAGTCCACAGAAAGAGGAGAGGAGAGCACTGAGGCCATTTTTCTCATCTTTTTTAAAAGCACTGGGGCCCACCCAGATCCTATATGTGAGCATGTCCGTGTTTGCTCTGCCCTCGGAGTGCAGAGTAGGTCTGGCTGCTGCCATGGAAGTGAAAGAGGAGGGGAGGGGTGGGCTCACTTCTACACTTACTAAGCCCACTCACACATGAGCTGCTCTGTCAATGCTGAAGAGCAGCCAATGAAAGGTGAGTTCCTTAATGTCTTTCTGATTGCGTTGTTTCTAATTCATTACATGACTGCACTGTAACAACATGCCTCATAGTGACACTTAATTTCTTTAAAAACGGGGCATTCTTAGCAGTTTAGCACAGTTTGACTGTGAGCCAAAGGGGAAATTTTTCCCTCTCTCAGCCTGTGCATATGTACAGCATTTGTGCATTTCAGTGTGTGTGTGTGTGTGTGTGTGTGTGTGTGTGTGTGTGTGTGTGCGCGCAGCAGAATACATTTGAGTATGTTTACATCAGTGCACATGCAAATAGTATGCGAAAACAAATGTGCATGTCTTCCCTGGAACAGCTCCCGTCTGGGGGGGCAGAGCAGGCGGCAAAGAGCTCAGCAGCGCCTCAGTCCCTCAGGACAGACTGCAGCTCTCTCCTCGCGGCCATGAAAAGCAATCAGAGCTCAGCTTTCTCCCCTGGACTTACCTTTGCCTTTAATTACAGAACTCAGCAGCAGCACAGAGAAAGACTGCCTCCGCTGGGCCACAGCCAGCCCGTCACAACCCCGGCACAGGGCTGCGGTCAACACAGCAGGCCTCTGCATACAGTGGCCTGACATAAGCACAGTGTGCTTAAACATGCAGTCAGCCCTGGTGAGCTCGGCATGCTTCTGCACAGACTGAGACTCTGCTAAGGTGCTTCTATACTATAGCAACACAATGTGCAGAGAAAACCACAGCGCCCCAGGAATAAAACACAGCAAGGCTCCATATAAGCTAGGAATGCCCTTTCTGTATGCCTAATGAGATGTTCTCACCTGTGCTCTAGCAGGATATTGTAGCATAAGTGACTCGGGAATTAGGAAAAGAATAATCAATAACACAAATAAATGTTTGTTGCTTCATACATACATACAACGTCAACCAGAAGCATGACCCTCAGATAGGAAGAATGCGAGCACTTGTAGGAAAAAGGATTACTGATGAGGATCCATTCATTGTGTATAATTGAGACTCTTTCCCATTCAAGAGACATGAGAGTAGAGGCCCAACATGTGCCTTAGGCTGAGCAGAGGAGAAGCCACAGTGCACACATGGACAGGGGAAGATAAGAGACTATGTACACAAGCTGCTGGTTTTATTGCTGCAACATAATGCTCAGATAGCATTTTAAACACATTTTCAGAAAACCTGCCAGCACCGTCCTTGCTGTAGTGGAACCGTGCCATGGTGCTGAAATGTGTCATTGGGCTCAATTTCTCACCCAGGTTAAACTGAACGGAAAATGGCACTTTGGAGACAGCAATGAGACTGACCAGGAGGAGACGTGAGTGGCAAACATAGTAAAGACAAATCTCCATGACACGCTCGGTGGAACATCACAGAACTAAGGCACAGCTGATATGATAGCTATCATCATTTCCGTATCTATGATCTTCAAACAAGGCCCTCTCCCCCCCGCACGTCATATAGCTTCAGGTCCAATGGCACACTGTGCCATCACACATGATAATGAC
>VUQJ01020401.1:15839-26540 GCA_015108635.1 Andinoacara biseriatus | reverse complement strand
ATGAGGTTGAGGAAGCTATATTGTTTGTTTTGGAATTTTTATGTTTGAATAGTTTTTTACTGATTTTAGGTTTGTTTTTTGGTGGTCTGGGAGCAGGCACCGTCTCTATGGGGATGGGGTTTTGGAGAGATGGCAGGAGGAGAGAAGCTGCAGAGAGGCGTGTAAGACTGCAACTCTGCTTCCTGGTCTCAACCCTGGGCAGTCAGGATTTAGGTGGGTTAATAAATTTGGACAGATTTCTAGATATGAGAGCTGCTCCATCCAAAGTAGGATGGATGCCGTCTCTCCTAACAAGACCAGGTTTTCCCCAGAAACTTGCCCAATTATCTATGAAGCCCACGTCGTTTTCTGGACACCACTCAGACAGCCAGCGATTCAGGGAGAACATGCGGCTAAACATGTCACTCCTGGTCTGATTGGGGAGGGGCCCAGAGAAAACTACAGAGTCCGACATTGTTTTTGTTACACACGATTGGATATTAATTTTAGTGACCTCCGATTGGCGTAACCGGGTGTCATTACTGCCGACGTGAATAACAATCTTACCAAATCTACGATTAGCCTTAGCCAGCAGTTTCAAATTTCCATTAATGTCGCCTGCTCTGGCCCCTGGAAGACATTTTTTTCCTATGGTCGCTGGTACACAGGTGTACCTAGTCAAGTAGCTGGCAACTTTAAGTAACAATATGGCCACTTTATTAGGTACATGTGCGCTTAGAAGTGTCTGTACAGTTTTCCAAATTTTACTCCTTGACCCACAGGAGACAGCACAGCAGCTACACTGATCCCGTTGATGTAGCTTAAATGTTTCTTTGTATTTAATTCAGTTTGATGAGTTTATTCTTCATAGCTTTTAATAATCTACAGTAATCCTACAATCTATGTTTAACAGTGTCTGTGTAGGGCCATCCAGGTCATAGTGGTCTTCAGCTCTTGAGAAAATGTGTCTTGACTTCATGTTTTTGAATACATTTCATTTCTCATTCAAGAGCGTTCTTCACTTCTAAAACCAAAAGATGGAGAGTCCCCGGTATCTAAACCCTAGTGGTGGTGGTGGGGGTCCTCTTGGTGGTTGTAAGAGATCTCAGTATGCTTCAGACCCAGCCACACTCAACCAAACTGGTTCTTCCCAAGGAAGGACCGGACTCAGCTGTTGACCTGCACCTAAAGGGTAAAGGTCACTCTGAGGAACCAGTACTCACATTTAAGACCGAGAAGACAAACAGTTTGAGTGAGGAGTAGGTCACATGAGTGGGGGCGAGGTCTCTGAAACCCCTGGAGGTACATGATCAACGGCAGGTCAACGACCACCTCCAGTGGGACAGCCCCCCCTAGGGTTTAAATACCCCGGACGCTTCATCTTTTGGTTTCTGATGAAGCCTCTTGAATGAGGTCCAGTCACCTTTTCAAGCTCCAGAGACCACATGTGACAGGAAATCAGGGGAAGACAAGCGGGAGATAGGCGACAGGCCGGGACTTGAACCTGCGCCGCCTGCACTGCTACGAGCCACTGTGGGGCCCATGGCTCCCTGGGGGGGGTGGACTCGTTGTCCTCTCTGGTTTCTAAACAGGTTTATTACATCATCACGACTCTGAGAAGCTTCGTTTTTGGCACTAAATTGTGCATCCAGGGTGGAAGAGTGAGACTGATTGAGCCATTAGAGACAACGACAGAAACAAAAAAGATCAAATCGTTATTTATTGTCCAAAACTACCATCTGAGTTTCTGAGGCAGCCACGAGCTGAAAATACACCTGATTCAAAGTCGTGGGTCAGAGTTCAGACCAGCAGGGACGCTGGAGTCAGCGTGAGCTCAAACGCCTGCTGCAGGTGATTCTCATCGTCCGCGCCAAGCAGGAAGTCAAACAGGAAGTTATTCTATGAGATGAGCTCAGACGCAGAAATAGAAAAAACTAAAACAGGGATCAGATGCAAATCTGAGACAAAACCAGTTAGAAATGAGTCTCAAATTACTTCAAACTAATGAAAACATATTCACTACCTGATAAACATAAACACATTAAGAAGCTAAAAGTCCATTAACCAATCATCAGAAACGGATCCATCAGTGAACTAATCAGCTCAGCAGAATTGGGTCAAAGACCTGAAGAGCAGCTGTGACCGTCCCCCCGGCAGTCTGAGGAAAGGTTAGGACTGATTAATAAAGCAGCTGTTGAGATGGAAGACAAACTAAACTCAGTGTTGATTAACGAGCTGCAGGGCGACGATCGGACGGTGTCTGAGGTTACATTCGTGTCCAGGTTCAGTGCAGCGGGACGAAGACGAGGGGACGATCGGGCCGAGCGTGGGCTCGGCTAACGGACGGGCGGGCGGACGGACTCCACCTCAGCCCATGTAGGGGTACTTCCACTCTGTGAGGGGGACGTGGGTGCGCTTCACCGTCTGTGGAGACGTCCATCTGAGGACGTAGTGAGGACCTCCGGGTTTGTCGTTGGTACCTGCGTGAAGAGCAGAGCAGAAACAAGAAACGTTCAAAAAGGGGAGAAAAAGATCAGCTGAACTTTGAGATACAGTTTAATTCTCTGTCCCACCGACACACACACACACACACACACACACACACGATGAAAATGTGTGAACTTCGCGTGTTACATGTATCGCTGGATGATCCTCACTCGTTCGTGTAAGCAGCAGATTTCAGTTTCAGCTCATCTGTGTGTTTTGGAAATGCTCACTGGACCCAGACGGACCTTCTCACAGACCACAGCTTCAGGTAACGTGGAGGTCATGTGGTTACATGAGGCGTTGGTGTGTTTAAATCTGACCTCAGAAGTTTTTCTGGGATCAGAGACTCGTTGCTCTGATCCCAGCAGCCCAGGATCAAACACTGCCGCGTGCCCTTAAATCCAGCTGATGTGACCTCGGATCGTCTCGGACAGACTGTGGGGTCGGGAAGTCGACTCCGTCTTCAGCTTTCATTTGCTGTGTCATTTCCAAGGTGAGGCCAGTTAAACCGTTTTATCTTTTGATGTTTATGGAAACTCATTTACCCGTCTGAGCATCATCTTTAGATCTGTTGCAGCTCATCCAGACTGCAGCTTGTTCCTCTGCAGAGGTAACTGCTGGGGCCTCGTGCTCGTTTGAAAACCAGAGTTACCCTCATCCATCAGGTCGGTCTGGTGTGATGTCATCAAAGATCAATTCAACGACTGATTGGACTGTAAAAACAGCAGCTCTACCTTTATGACCTGTTTGGCGCTTTAATTTGGATTTCACCTTTTCAGGTATTTTCTGATCATTTTCAACATGAGAAGCACCAGAAACACAAAGTCTGAAGTTTGGTGATTAAAAAAAAGAAAAGTGTTTGAGTAAATGTACTTGATTACATCCCAGCAGTGACATCAGCTGTGATCAGAGCAGCAGCGGCGCTCACCTGAAGCTCTGGCGCCCCCAAATGGCTGCTGAGCCACGATGGAGCCCGTGGATTTGTCGTTGATGTAATAGTTTCCTGCTGCGTGTCTCAAAGCTTTGGAGGCTTCCTCGATCACCTTCCTGTGACAGAAAAACTTTATTGCCACAAAACCTTTCAGACAACAACAGAAACAGTTTTCAGAGTCGATCAATCGTTGCTCTCTGCTCTCATTTGCAGCATTGCTGTGTTTCCTGTCAGACACCCTGAACTCAAACTTCCCTTCAACACGACCACCTGAAGCTTCTCCTGCAGCTAGCCCCTCCTCTTCCTGACTGTAATCCAGTGACATTCAAGCAGGAAGTGACTGACAGAGCTGCAGGAACATGTATGCGAGATAAACACGTCTTACTCGTCCTTGGCGAACACGGCTCCCGTCAGCGCGTACGGCGACGTGCTGTCGATCAGCTGCAGCACCTCTTTGTAGTCCTTCTCAGGATAAACGTAAACGGTGAGGACAGGCCCGAAGATCTCCTGCAGACACACACACACACACACACATCATGACCACAGCAGGAAATTCGAGCTCCTTCTGCTGCCTCAGCCGTGTAAAAGGAAACAAGCTCGTAACTGAAGATTAACTAAAAACAGATGGAAACGTAATAAATTCACTTCAAAGGGAATTTATAAAACAGAGCGAAAGAGGCAGAAAATAAATAAAAGTTATTATGATTCAGGTCATTATTGAAAACAGCCTTGTTAAGGAGAACGAGGTCACAGACACTTCCTGAGCCACTTCCATCCAAAGGCCAGAAAAAGGAATCCCAGCGGAGCCATGCTTCCAGCAGGAAGTGACTGTGACTGAAGGAAGTGACTGTGATCATGTCGCTGACCATCAGCAAAGCTCCAAACTGAAAACAGTTAAAGTCCTCTGGCTCGAAACTGTGTGTTTGCTGCTGCTTCAAACACTTTCCAACCTGTGAAATTAAAACAGCCTCACCGGGCTGCAGGTGCCGAGTCCTCCTGCTCTCACTGCGCTCCGGCGCCACCGTGTGGACAGTCGTAACGTGCTAACTTCAGCTGATCGGTGACAGTTTCACTCGAGCTCTCACTTTTTTGGAGCCTTCAGTCTGACTGAAGCTTTTTACTCTCAGACTTTTCCTCAGGCTAAAGAAAGAAACGAGTTTCCTCAAAGCACATTCCCAAACATGGACAACAGCCGGGTCTGAAGGTGAAACACTTTTAATAAGAGTAACGGAAAATATTTCCTTCCTATTCAGCGTCAACAATCCAGATGTAATCTTTTTAGAAAATACTGAATTTGAGTTTTAGTTAGAAATGCTCCCACGAATCATCAAATAATCCAAAAATTTAGACTTTATTTAAACTTTTTCTGACCTAAACTTATTAAATAATGTGAATAATGTCACGTCTGTGTTTGTAACCCTGATCTGCGTTTCTGATGCAGACGGCGGTTCGTTAGGCGCGTGTTCGTGTCACCCGAGCGCTGTCCCGTACCCGGGCAGCCGGTCGAGGCTGTTCGGGCCGTACCTCGTTCATGATGGCGTCTCGCGGGTCTTTGGTCTCGATGATGGTCGGCTCCACGAAGTAGCCCTTTGTATCGTCACACTGTCCTCCAGCGATGACTTTCAGGTTCGGGGAAGACTTGGCGTGTTCGAGCCACTTCTTTATACGACCAAACGACTGCAGGAGGAAAATGAGGCCCGTGACGCTCGTTTACTGAGACTTTTATTTTGGAGGAGGCAGGATATTTACCTTGTCGTCAATCACAGCTGAGAAAAAGGTGCTGAAGTCCTCGACAGGCTGAGAAAGCAAAAGAAAAGCATCAAACTTCTCATCCTCTAACTGACCTTCACGTTTTTGTTCCTTTTTTAGTGTTTTTAAAATCAGCTCAGAAACTCCAGGACGCTGTTTTAAAAAAAAAACCCTGAGCGGATCAAACCCACTCATGAAGCTCAGGATGAAAATAAAGCCCAACTCCGGGACTCACGTCGCCCACTTTGATGCTCTTGTGGATGTCGAGCAGCTGTTCTTTGAGCCGCGGCCACACGCTGTCCGCTACGTACATCCTCGAGCAGGCCGAGCACTTCTGACCTCCGTACTCGAACGCCGAGCGAACCGTCCCCGTCACCACGCTGTTGACGTCCGCCGACGTGTGGACAAAGTGGAAGTTCTTCCCGCCGCACTCTGAAAATACAAAGAGACGATCGGTCGGCACAAACTGCTCTTAAAAAACGATAAACGGCGTAATGAGAGCAGACAGCGAGGAAAGGTCCCGACCTCCTGCCAGTCGAGGGAAGGTCCTGTAGATGTCCAGGCTCTGAGCGACCTGCTTCCAAAGACGCCTAAATGTCCTACAAACACAGAGACATACAGGAGGAGGAACGCTGCTTTCACACAGAAACTCTGGACCCAAAAAAAAAAAAATCAGACAATTCTGACAAATGAAGCTGGTGCTGGAGTCTGCAGTTCCTCTGCAGCCCAGCAGAGGCGCCACAGTGAGTCAGTCCCCATGTTGAAGCTTTCCAGCAGAAATAAACAGCTGCACAGGGAGGAGGCATTCACGACTCACTATCAAGGCTTAAAGTTTGCATTATTAGGGGCGTGGCCTCTTTGACGGACAGGTGATGGTGACACAGGCGGCTGTAGCTGCTAGCTGCTAACTGGAGTCCCTTAACTGGACCTCTGGACTGTGTTTGTGCTGTTGGAGCCTTTTTAATGCAATTATCTGACCCATGATATGGCTGCTGTGGCTTCATTGGACTAACAGACCGTCCAAGAAGGCGGAGCTCCAGTTTGGGTGTCTGAAATTCTGGATTTGATTTAGAAATGACTGATTAGCAGGTATCTGAGGCTTCAGAATATTGCTGTTGGCCCTACAGTTTAGGGTTGTACAGGATACAGAGTCTTAAGTGTCTATATGAATAAACCTGAATTGCTTTAATTCCCTCTAACTCGTGTCAGCAGGTCAGCAGGGGGCAGTAAACAGCCTAAAACAGTCGTTTCTTACGGCACGCTGCCGGTGAAGTTGATTCCTGCCAGGTGCTCCGAGGAGGTGACGGTGTCTCCGAACACGGGGCCGTCGGCCGGCAGGAACTGGATGATGTTTGGCGGCATCCCGCATTCCCTCAGGATTCTGTACACGGCGTAGCTGGCGGACATGGCGGTGTCACTGGGCTTCCAGAGAACGACGTTCCCCTGGAAGACACGGGCAGCAAACAGATATCGACAGATCACTGTGAGAGATGAGTGCGCGTGAGGTTACCGTCTCCGAGCACAAATGTGCGCATCGTTCAGCAGACATGTTGCACGAGGACGTTTTCTTTGAACCGTTTCTGCACTTCACGCATCAGCTGACACAAACATCCACACTCACCATCAGAGCCGGGGTGCCCGCCAGGTTCCCACCAATGGCAGTGAAGTTGAAAGGAGCCACGGCAGCTACGAAGCCCTGAAAGAAACAAAGAAGAGAGGAAGGAGAGCTGCAGAGAACCGCTCCAGTTCCTGAGGACAGAAACAGTGTTGGGTCGGCTTTCGGGAGTCTGGGAAGTTTCCTGCAGCGGGACTTCGCTGTTAACGCTTTCAGGTGCCTGACAGTGAAACAGGAAGTGCAGCCTTAATCTGACCGAGCGGCTCGCAGCAGACAAACGGCGGCGTTTTTACCTCCAGCCCCCGATACAGCGTGGTGTTGGTGCTTCCCTCTGCGTCCAGCGGCTGCTGTTCCTGCAGCTCGATGGCGTGTTTGGCGTTAAATCTGAAGAAGTCAATGAGCTCTGCGGCGGCATCGATCTCCGCCTGCACCACCGTTTTCCCCTGAACCAAAAAAACCGGGACAGAGAGAGAACCTTCGATTCACTCTGAGAACGTAACCGAGGAGCGTTAATGTGGCGTTCCCCTCGTTAATCTGACCCCCCGGGCTGATTCCTCTCACTCCTGCTGTACCTGTCCGATCATGGTCTTGGCCAGGATCTCGGCTCTCCTGGGTCCACTGATGACATCGGCGGCCTTGAAGAGGATCTGGGCTCGGTCCTCCACGGGCTTCTGGTCCCACTCCTTCCTCGCCGCCACGGATGCCACGATGGCTTTGTTGATGAGCTCCTGCGTCGATCACAGGGCGGCACAGCGACACGGTGAGTCGAAGGAAACAAATCAGAGATATGATTTATGAGAAAACAGTCAAAGAGCGCCGTCGCTTCGCTTCCCAAGGCTAGGCCCGTATCTGGGAACGCCGACTCTCCGATCCTTTCATCCAGGTCACTGTGACAGTCGGGAACTCATTAAGACGAGTCGAGCTCGGTGAAGAGCTCTCGTGAACTCACCTTGTCAGCATAGCAGAACTTTGCCACCTTGTGTGAGTGATTGAAGGGCTGGAAAAGAAGAAGAGCTGTGACACATCAGCATGCTTTGAAGGTAAACGTGATGCTGCAGGGTCCGAAGAGCGTTTCCTCACAGAGAGCTGGTATCTGACGTCTTTGGTCCACACGTGCTCGTCTCCCACCACACACGGGATCTCCTCCGTCTTCCCCTTCAGGCTCTCCAAGGCCTGCGGGCACAGAATAAAGAGTCAGGTGGAGGCAAGAGTATGAAGCACAAGAGCAGCTGCTGTGTGGACCAGAGTGAGGTCAGACCTTCAGCAGCTCGGCTCGCTCGGGGCTTCCCTCTTTGAAACCCAGGATCGGCTCATTTTTCACCTCCACGGCTGCACAGGGCCACGTTTTAAACCTGCAAAACACACACAGTCCATTTTAATCTTCACTTCATTCCAACATCACATCAGGGTCCATAAAACCAGCTGCTGGATCAAACTGGTGCCACTGGGCGGATGCTGGACCCCTGAACTCTAATCAGGAACCTGACCTGACCACCTCAGGTCCCAGGAAGGAGCCAGCTGAGCTGTTTCAATCTGAGCAGGACTCCTCCACCAGAAAGCTGGTGTGAGCGTCTCAGACCACACACACACACACACACACACACACATTCCAAACTTACATTTTTCACGTCTGGAGCTGTTTTCAGACTTTCAGGTGTGCGGCTCTCCAGGTGTTAATTAGAGAAAGCGAGGCCTTTATAGAGCAGCTGTGTTTGCTGATGCTTCCCATGATCCAGTTATTCCAGCTGGATCCAGCTCAGCCGGATCGACCGCAGTCTCTCCTTCGTCTATGATTAACCAGTTTGAACCGTGTGAGCTGAAGGCCACTGAGCTGCAGTTTGGATTGGAGGAGGAGGAGGAGGAACGCTGGCAGGTGGCATGTCAGGCATTCTCACACACTCATGTTCTCTGTAGCCAGGCGCACATGTGGCTGTGGGCTGGCTGCAGCCCGGGCGTCCACAGCGAAACGAACCTGAGCCGCTCACGAAACAGCCGCTCTCCCTCAGAATCACGCTCATCTATAATCCACCCACCGCTTTATCGGTTTACAATATAAACCCAGAAGCTGCAGTGAGGTGACTGTTACTGTCATTTGATGCTATACAAACAGAATTGAGCTAAACTGAAACTGCGAAATACACCAAATACCACATATCAGTCATCACAGAGACAGCACGTCTGCATGTATGAGAAAACTGTTGTTTTGCAGAGGAAAGTATCAAAGATACTTGGTGCAATGTTTCTAAAAATAGTCCTGACACAGTTTGTCCAGCAGGGCGGCTCCAACATCACAGTTTCCGGTCCTCTGAGCTGTGTGTGCAGCACAGGTAGCAGAGCAGCAGCACACCTGTGATCACTGCATTTAAAAGAAGGTCCATCAGTTTTTTTAATTTATGCAAACTAGTGTATATTTACAGACTTAACCATAAAAATAATTAATTTTAATGTCAGTAACTGTCTGAGAAGCTTTCATGATACCTGATGATATATGTTACCTTCCATACCTTTAAAGGCCGTTTTCCTAAAAATAGTTTTTTTCTCATCATCCTCTGCAGAAATCAACCGTTCAGCAGCTTTTCCAGCCATAAAACCCCCTCAGTGTGAGTCCTGCGTGTCTGCGAGGCCGAGCATGAATTACACAACAGAAACAAACCTTTTCTGGAATCTTTTTGCCTAAAAATCGACCCTGGCTACCAATATCCAGTATTTATATGGTGTTTGGACTGCAAACACAGTCATGCACGCAGATGTGCTGTTCAGGCAGACATGAAGCCCAGTGTGAGCTAAAGACAGCGGTTCAACCTGCTGTTTATACTGAGTTAATGTAAATACTTGTTATTACACGTGTCACAGTATAAAAGCTCCACAGCACAGCTGCAGTGTGACTATTTATCCTGATTTATCCTGTACCTGTTCACAGTTTTCCACACCTCAGCAGGAAAAACTGAAGACATGTTCACAGCCTTTGGACTTTGGAGGGCCGGCTCTGGTTCCTGGGACCTCATGTTTGACACCGAGATTACTTACTGACCTCTGACCTCTGAGTGTAAGAGACCTCTGAGCCACAGAGGGAGCGGATTAAGAGTTTTTACGTGTTTTATGAACGTTTACTGTGTCTTCATCTGAATCCTTTCACATAAACCAATTCCCCTGAATGTTGTGGAGCAGTAATAACAAGTGCAGTACTTCAGTAAAGTACTTCGTTACTTTACACATGTGGATGGTTGTACTGTGAAAAGTTTGCACGCAGGTTTGGCAGCAGCTGCCGATCAGGTGTCGTTACATAACCTGCAAACACGTGAACCAACCGGACCAGTGCCTTTCCCCGCAGACGGCGGCTCGGAACCTAAACACAAGGCCGGCTCCATCAGAATATGAGCTATCGATCAGGATATGAGGTTTAGATCAGAGGCGGGGGCCCTGTGGAGGCTAACAGGCTAACTGACATGCTGCAGCAGTGAAGGAGTTCGTGCGCAGACCTACCCCCTCCAGGACCGACACACAGCCGCCGTCACACGGAGCATCCTCCCGTCACAGGCCGACGACTCAGGATGAAGAAGAGAGCCGATAGAACTACTAACACAACCGGTACCGCCGGTGCGCGGATCAATAAGCGATCAGAAACGGGTTTCAGGTGACACCGCCCCCACGGCTGACTACAACCACAACCACGACTCACTGAGACCGGGGGGGGCGCTGTTTGTGAGCGTTTCATTCCTTCGCGCTGCCGCCACAGTTCACTTCCACATTCCATCTTATCAAAGTTTAATTAAAAAATACGTTTACTCGGATGGGACTAAACAAAAGGAAATATGTTTATTAACAACTTTCATGAACCGATACCCCCCATACCACTACCTACGGTGGAACCTTCCAAAGGCGTGTCAGCGATTGGCCAATCAGCGAACAGTAAAAACTGGCGAGCCAATCAGAGGCCACG